>JAMKCH010085794.1:0-136846 GCA_023653785.1 Ophioderma brevispina | reverse complement strand
CAGTGTCTGCATACGTACGAAATCGGGTTGAAATTGGATGTATGGAAATACTGGTTACTGGCGTCAATCTGTGCCGTGTTGCCGTCAAAAACACTGTAGATATTGATCTCATGTATTTGATTGGTTTTTTAATATACATCTATTCAATCGTATTTACAATAATTAAGAGGAAGAAAAAAAAAACAACAAACAATTAATAATGTACTTTACGATGTGCGTTAATTACGGATTTCACCTGGCTCTTACTAGCCTCCTCAAGCTTCGCTTGATTTTTTCGTAGATCAAAATAAAGTTTTTGCAAAACACAATTACAATGATTTAACACCGGAAATAATTCTGATACCTTGGGGTTAGTTGGTTATACCGATGTATGGAAACAATCGATTGTCACCCTTTGAATCCCACACCAATCAGGGGGTTGTTATTTTCGGGGAAGCTGCACGGCTCTCTGGAAACGGCCCCTAGATAGGTGCACGGGGAGTTTAGTCGCCCACCTTCCCTCCCCCCTGATAGTGTAGACAGTAGAAAGTCTTTTAATTTCTCCATTTAGGTTTATGGGTGTATTGTATTGGCCGCATGCGCTTTGAACATATTGGACTTGTATTCTGTAATTAATTTTGGGAGGTTGCTTTATCTTACGATTATGTGGAATCTTTGTTTTGTGCGGGAATTAAGAAATGGTCATTTAATGGATATGAACCTTCATAATTGAAACTTGTAGCAAATATAACTAATAATATGAATTTTATAGTTTGAAAATTTTATATTTATAAGTTGAAAAAAACAGTAAAATGCACAGGCGGACCTTTATTCATTCAATGACCCCTGTTTTGTCCTCGTCAAAACAACACGTTACAGGGGCCATATGGTCTGGTCTTTATTCTGAACTTTTTTACAGGGATGGGATATTTTGGCTAGTATTTTTTTCCCCCGGTTTTTTCAAGTTGGGATTTTTTAGAAGGGGTTTGGTGAGGTTTTTGTGTTTATGTGATTTGATGTATAAAAACGCAGAGGTTCAACAAATGTAAGAAATATGTCTATGTGTAAAAACTATGTTGAGAGCATTAATACAGGAGTCAATAGGTGTCCCCAAATCCATAGATGAATGTTATGAGTATCTGTGGAGTGGATATTGTGTAGTGTGAATGGGGCCGTAAGGTGACTACCAGAAGTATGTTATGATGTAAACTGTATGTGAAAAACTGGTATGATTATTGATACTGGCAGTTAACAGGGTCCCAATTGCATGACATGTAATGATGTACTGCGAATGTGTTTTATACTCGAGCGCAAAACACGCATGCTGTTTCATAGATGTCCGACAGTGACAGGTGTCCTCAATTTACATGATAATCGTTTAATAGATTTCAAATTGCGAAATGTTTGTTTTAGACTCGAGCGGCAAATTGTTTCATAGATGTTCGATCGGTTATGTTTATCTAGCTCAGGTGAAATCGAAGTATCAAAAACTTCTTTGGGGGTTATTGGTAATGGTAATATGTATAACTTTTTTAAGCATCACGTCAGTCGACAATAACCATATTATTAGATCCGTTTGCATTTCGAAACGGCTGTTTTGAGGTATACGTAGCCTTTTATCAAGGCTTGATTATTATTTCAATTTGTTGAGTCCGCCACTCTCTGGACCGCTCAATCTGAGTCGTATCAAAAGCCCTTTTCGCAAATATTTCCTTTGTTTTACTTAATGTTTTCGAATTTTCTTCCGAAACTATAGCGATCGCTGATTGGTCACTAATGATTAAGTCATCGTTAGCTTAAAATAGTTCCCGAATACGGAGTTATTGGACCTGAGCAATAACCATTATTATTGAGTTTTGATACACAAATCAAAACAAAGCGAATACAACCATGACAGCGAGGATCCCTGATAAACAAGCTGGGAATAAATGGGAAACAACCACTCTTGCTGCTGTGGATGAAAACGGACCGGTGAAATCATGGTGGAATGACAATGCATCTTGTAGGATCCCGGGGACGGTGTAGGATTATTCAAGCTAGCTGCAGCCTGTGCTGAGTCACGGTGCGGTGCTGAGTATATGAGAGAGGTATTTGAAGTACGGCTACGTGACTGATGTGATACGGTTTACATAAATGTGTGAATTTCAGTGGTGTCATTGTAGGGGAACCATGTTGATGGTGACAAGTAGTTTCATTGCATCGTTCAGCCATGGTTCGGCCGAGGAGTTTAGCCTTAATGTGCAGTATGTTGGACATTTTGGAGGTGCCTTGCCTTGTCAATTGTCATGGAAAGTTGCCGAGGTATGTTCTTGTCTAGGAATAGGCTAGGAGGTGTGAGTGTCCCCCAATTCTCGGCGTGTGAATTTGTATGAACTAACTTTCATTTCTGGCTTGAATTTTGCGGATGTTCGCCACCACCGCAACATTTGTACGGGGCATGATGATCGAGGGTCAGTATTCCTCATTTTTTTTTTTAATTGTTTAAAAATTCTTGTCATGTCATGTGAGTGGCCAATTGACTGGTCACGGCAGTACGAATTTGATAAAATGACTGTACGTATGCCCTATAGTCTAGTCTCATATTCAGTGTGGTTGTGCAGGGAAGGTATGGAATAACTTTTACTGGGAGCTTATTTCTGAGGAGCGGGCTTATAACTAGCCCATCTGCCATCTCCCATACCGTACGGACTCACTCGCAGCTGTCAAAAACTTTGTCGAGTGAACTATGTTGCTTTGAATCGTATGCTAATCATGCCGTGCAAAAATCGATATGGTAATTTGACGGGCGAACGGCATCGAGATTGGCAATATCTGAAGATTTGTCATCGATGAAATTGGGCGTTGCTTACTATGACGACACATACTTGTTGGGAAAATTGACACATTATGCTTGCACAGGGAAATACCAATTTTGCGCAAAGACGCCCGCTCCGCTCGGCCTCACAGGCCTCCGGCGTTTTCGATCAGCGCGCCTTCGGCGCGCTCGCGGTTGGTGGAATAAATGCGAGGCGTCTTTGACAAGACTAAGGTATACGAGGCTTATGGGATTAATACATGGTTTACGTATTTATGTACAAGAGGTGCGGTCGATTGTTATCATGCAAGTTTTCCATGTACCGCACGTGTTTATGTTGATCATGTGGATACTACTGGCACAAAATTAGATCGTATCTGTCAATCGCGTCAATGAATTGCAGAGGCCTCGCTGATTTTAACAAGCGTAGGGATGTCTACATTCCTTAAATAAGATATTCAATTTACTGTCTTCAAGACGTTCACTTTTCGAAGGACAGTGAGGATATGGTCAGAGCAGAGTGGGGCTTTGAGTGCTATTTTAGCTCGTATAGAAGTAATGCAGGGGTTGGGCCATTCTGTTAACAATACTTTGAATTCAAATTTTTTGGGTTAAAAAGAGAATCATTTAGGGAATCTGCTTGCTTTGGATTATTGAAATTAATGATGTTAGATTACCAACTTGAAAACATAATATGGTCCAAATAATGACTCGCCACTCTTCTTCGCTGAGCTTGGTGAGATCTTCAATGAATTTGATAACGCCCATAATATAGTTTGTGGGCGACTGTGGAACCTAGTTTTAAATGAGAATATTGATTGTATAAATTATGTTAGATTAAATACCCAAATGCAGGAAAAGGGTTTTAGATCTCTGTGATGACGTTTGACATAGTTGATGCATGGAATACACAACCCAAACCTCGTAAATATACCTGAGACAGCACTACAACCAAACATCTAGGCTTGATTTTGTTTTGATATCATCTGAATTAAATTCTAACAATCGTTACCTCTGATATCAAGCTGGCTACCGCACTGATCATTCTCTTATAGATTTATTAAATTTGTCTTTAACCATGTTAAACGAGCAGTGTGGGGTATTGGAAAATTAAATATCGCTGCTGAAAGATGCTACCTTTGTCAAATTGGTTAAAGACACTATAGGAAGTTGTTTGTCAATATGCGGTGCCATGTTCGAGAACTGATTATGTTAATACTCATCCTAATGGATATATTTTTTCTATAAATGACCAGCTTGTTTTTCGAAATGATTTGATGGAATTAGAGCAAAGCCTATATCATATGCTGCTTTAAAAAGAGCGGAAAATAAAGCTGATCTGATTTGGAAGAGGTTTATAGGAACTTGTCAAATTTGAGTCTGCAAGTGACGCAGTCGGTTAAGAAGAGTTATGTAAGTAAGCAAGCCGAACTGCTAACAACTCGGAAAATAAAAATGGGATGGCGTGCGTGATTATCCAAAAAACACCGTTGGATAGAACAAGGGAAAGCCTTCTCGTTTTTTTTTGAACATGGAAAAAAGAAATTTTGTTAATAAAAGTATTAGTTCTATTGTTAAGAGAAAGTGACCAATGCTAGAATTAACAAGTTCTAGTGATATTCTTTTGGAGGCTAGTACTTTTTATAAAGATCTGTACACCGCTCGAGAAATTGACGAGGAATGTTAATAGTTAAGTCTATTTTGAAAGTCATGCGCACCTATTTGGCAGATACCCAGCGTGATTCTCTAGAAGGTCCAATTAGTTATGGTGACTTCTTTTCAGTGTTAAAAAATAGCAAAACTGGGAAGTCACCGGGCTCTGATGGGTTTGGGTATGAATTGTTACAATGTCTTTTTCAGTGACTTGGGGTGTTATCGTTACGTTGTTTATCATAAACTATGCATTGAATCGGGCCAACTTTCGCTACTCAAAAATAGGGTGTCATAACTTTGCTACCTAAGGGTGATAAACCCAGACAGTTTTTAAAAAATTGGACATATCGCTTCTCATGTATCATATAAGTTAGCGTCAGCATGTATCGCATAAGAATTAATCTTGTCTTGCCAGATTTATCCATGAGCCAGCAAAAGAGGCTTTATGGCAGGTCGTTATATAGGGGAAATGTTAATTAATGTAGATTTGCTTAATATTACTGATTATTACGATATCCCTGGGATGTTCTATCAATAGATTCGAGAAGGCCTTTGAATTCTGTTTCTTCATACTACGTTTTTAATGAATGTTTTAGATAATCCATAAAATTTTGGTCCTTCATTAACAAAAATTGGATTTCATATTTTCGGAAAAGTACTTTCCAAATAATAACCCCCCGAGAAATATGAAAGGGTGAAACACCCCCTCGGAGAGAGTGACAGGATACAGAAATTTATGTTTAATTTTGGCCGTGTTTGATCAAACAAACGGAATAACCACGAAAATGTGGATAAGCATGTTTAGGTTGCATGTAAATGTAGAGAGGGGGGTACATAGGAGTCTTGCCAGTATTTTCTCTAGCCAAGCTAAAGCCTCTTTGCTGGTAAATGGATTTTTATCAGAATCATTTTGATGTAAAACGTGGCTGTAGCAGGGGATGGTGAGTGAGTCCTTATTTAGTCCTCCTCTGCGCCCGAGGATGCTTGAATGAGGTTCGTTATAACAGAGACTAAGGGCATTAGCAATCGATAACATTGAATACCGCCTATCCAGTATGCCGACGACACATTCCTGTTCTTAGATGGTACTGAAATTTTATGAATGCTGCTTTTCGGTTACTTTGATCATTTGCTAAACTTTCTGGTTCTCACCCCCCCAAAAAAAAAAAAATTAACATAGAAACAACAAATGCTGTTTGGGTGGGTTCAAATAAAAATAAATAGATAAAAATTTGTCCAAATTTACAGGTAATTGGGTTTTTACACCGAGTACATTAAGAGTGTTAGGGATCGAATTTCTACCAGGCTGGATGATATGATTAATTTAAATTATCAGAAATATAATAGGTTCGATCCATAATTTAATTTATCAGTGGTCTAGGAGAACTCCCTTACCGTACTGGCCGTGTGACGATTGTCAAATCCCTTTTTGCTTTCTAAATTAACTTACCTGATTTTAATTCTTCCGGACCCACCATTAATGTTATTAGAGATTGAAATAACTGCCAATATATAGATTTATCTGGAAAGGAAGGGACCAGAGTCCTGAAATCAATGTGATTCAAGATCAGAGGCAAGGTGGTGTGAGAATTGTTGATATTCAAAGTTATATATATGCCCTTAAAGTTACTTTGGTTAAAGGTTATTAAGTTCCAGCAATTCTGGATGGTGTCTGTTTATGTTTAAAGTGTTAATTATTTCGCATTTAATGTTTCTTGGGGTGGCTCAACAATATTTTATGAAAAAAAATTGTGGTGTTTTAAAACCCTAATCAGTTTGGTTGATGTCTTACAGCCTGTGGTAAGCTTGTGAAAATTCACTCGCCCCTTAATATACTGTAATGGTTCTAAAGAGGGCTTTAATGGTTCAATGACTAATCATGATTGGCGGTGAAAGCATTTTTTATCCACATTGGTCGAAGGGGTGTTAATATTCATACCGATATTTTGGATGAAAAAGGGGAATTTCTCGTCGCACTCGCAGGTTTTAAGAAAAATATAAAGCGTACAAACTTCATAGAATATAGTGGTGTTTATAAAGGGGGCCCCCCAAAGTTTTTTGTTAAAAACTGCTTTCACAAATTTTTTGGAAGCCTTCATTTAGCTCTCCCAATGAGTGCCTTTCAATTTGAATTGATTTTAAAAGATAAGAAAGGTTCTCGAAGTATCTAGGATATCTTTGTTTTGACTAAGAGGTGGTTAAAATTTGCAGAGAAGTGAACAAAAATAAATTTGAATTACGATTTTGAGGATTGGTCAATCGTTCATACTATACCTTTTATGTAAAAAAAAAACCACTGGATACAAAATCTTAGATGGTTTATTTTTGAGAATTTTTCATAGGAATTCTTGGGGTTAAATCTTTACTTGTTTAATGATTGGTAAAAAAGATCAGGCTATGTACCTTTGTCTGTAATAAGGAGGAGGAAACATTAATTCAACCTTTTTTGTGAATGTTGGTGTTACCACGTCTTCTGGAATAAGATAGCAAAGTGGCACACCCCATTGAAGGATCTTCTCAATATTAATATTATTAATTTATATATTTGTTTATTGATTTAATTAATATAGTTGGAGATCTCCGATAATTAATTCAACAGCTCTTAACCTGATATTATTAATTGGTCGCCTGTTTTCATATTTTATAAAATAAATGAATGAGTGGCATCCAAATTTGTGCTTTTTCGGGATGAGGTAAAAAGATATTATCAGTTATGAGAAATATATCTTCACCAAGAATAGTCGGCTCAGAAGTTTTAACAAAAATGGGATACCTATTCGGCTTATTTGGTTGAAGTGGGTTGTTTAACCTACCTGGAAATTTTGCTCTCAAAATTGAATACTTATGTATTGTCTTATGTATGTCTTGTATTGATTAAATGTGAATAAATTGTTTTCCTCTGGTGGGAAAAAAATAAAATAAATGAAATTGGATGGTAACTTAAGTTAGGCTAGGGGATAGGTTCAGTTTCCTTTAGGCAAAAAAAACAAAAATTTTGGGGGGCCACAGTAAATCTGTATGTATTCAAATAAGGATCTAATTGGGACTTCAAGTGTGAAGTTAGGCTATATTATGGGATCGGTACCGTTCTTGCAAATTGCTGGGGAGTGGGAACACAACGGCTTAGTATTTAATGTCGCATGTAAATTAATTAGGATTAAACGGAACTTGAAATGTGTAGTTAGGCCTGTTCATTTTTCCGCGGTAAGCACATGCCTGAGAAGTGGGAACCTCAGAGGTTTCGTACATTACTGGTCGCTGAGTGTGTTCTTTTGAATTGAAAGAAAACTGGAATTTGGATACATAAATATTTTGGAATACTTTGATTTGGAATTGGAAAAAATTGTAGACTAACTCCTGTCAAATATGCGCCACATTCATATCCCATTGCTTTCTGTGTTTTCAATTCTCGGGTGGTAAATCGTATTCCATCTCCTCGGAGAGGACGCAATTTGTTGTTATCAACCCACGTGTCACCTCTAGTCCTTTTCAATTTTCCCGCAATCAAGTTAAACGTTTGTTGGGTACAAGCCTTGAGAAAAGTCTCGCACCCTTGTTCAAGGAACCTCAACGTAAAATGTATGTTGTTTAATGAGCATTTTGTAGCTTTTGCGAGTAATTCTAATCAAACACTGATATTTTGTCATTACTAACAATTGTACGAACAATTAATGGATGACAAAAAATTCGGTTGTTATTTGTGCATTTTCGATCTTACGAATTTACTAGAAAATGAGACTCATAATTTGTTCATTTTGATGGACACATGACTAATTTAATAACAAACCATAATTCATAATTCCGTCATTTATTTTGTCACACACTAAAATTTAATTTGGATCCACAAAAATTGCTCATGTTTTAAAATATACAATTATACTCTTTGACCGATTTGAGGGTTTGAATTTTGAAGAGAATATCGACCTAAAAACGTCATTGTTTGATGATACGATTTCATTTCTAGGAATGAATTCGGCAAAATATTTGCAAGGAATTAAGACTTTACCTCTGCATTGTTGTTCGCGTCTTTCACGTAATTCCATTTGATACCGTTCTGGTCCATACTGAACGTTGAACTTCATAACATATTGGTAAAAAGTATTACTATCACGTCTTGAAGTCACTACACCGCTCAGCGGTTTTTCTATAGCAAAAGGTGTGTTGACCGGAAGAGATACATGTGTTTATTAAAACAAAGCTTTTAATTAAATCTTTAATGGGAAATATTGAGGCCGTTTACCAACGGTTTCCTCCCAAAACTGTTGCTTTTCAGTCCAACAAAGAACTTTTGAAGTGATTTGAAGGTTTCTTGTATATTAAATGTTCCTAAAGTTTAAGTTTAAAAAGAACTATTTTTTTTGGGTAAAGACCTTTATTTCAATCAACAAAGAGCCCCATAGAGATTCATTAGGGTATGAGACTACAATGTCATCGTGCACCAATACTTCAATCCTGGTAAACATTGCATCCTGAACCCAATACAAATTTAAACAGCGCAAAATCTTGTGACATCGAGCTTTCTTCATAATTATCTGTAAGGATGTATATGATGAGCTTTTCAATGTTTGCAGTTGTTTTACCCCATGCAACTGTCTCTTTATTTTTAAGCAATTGGCGTCACAATTTGACAATGATATAAGTAGAGAATGTGCAATAAGGTAATACCACATTAAAAAGCAGAAAATCCATTGCGGGAATCTTCCAATCTGGTTAATATATCATGATTTGTGTGGTATAGCACCCTCTTTATGCACATTCTCCATGACGCCTTTTGTATAACTATATTTAAAGATTTATTCCAATCAGTTATTTAAAGGTTAAGCGTCCTTGGAATCAAGCAATGAGTTTATCTTCCACAGATCCTAAAATCAGTGCCCAAATGATGATAGGCTGGTATGTCCATGTTTATGGTAAGCTTTATTTTAAACACTTAAAAATGTGGCATATTTTGGTGTCCAAATAAAGATGTTCCTACCTCCAAAGGTTGACACCAATGGTTGTTTTCTTTGTATATGTTTCATTCAACTCTTCCAAAAACGGATGCACTGTATCAAGTTACAATGGCCATTTTGGCCCAACAATCTAAGAAATCCTTCTTCTCCTACAAACAGCATGCGACAATTTTGCCATTCATGCACAAGCATTGCCTATGACCAGTGCCTATGGGGTCTACACAGAATTTTTGATCAGTGGTCAGCAAGTGGTCATTTCGGCCATTTTGGCCAAAATCGTATACAAATCTATGAAATTCATATTCTCCTGCAAATAAGTGGCCCTAATCATGACCCTTATGCATATGCTTTGCCTATGGTCAGTGCATGAGGGGTGTACACAGATTTAGGATCAGTGGTCATCTAGTGGCCATTTTGGCCAATACAGGTGGAATCTTCCTTCTCTGACAAATACAGCGCGCTCATTACGACAGTAGTGCACAGTCAGTGTATATGGGATGTACACATAATTTTGATTAGTGGTCAGCAAGTGGTCAATTCGGCCATTTGTAGCCAAAATGTTATTAAAATCTATGATTTTTTTCTCCAGCAAATAAGTGGCCCTCATAATGACCCTTATGCATATGCTTTGCCTATGGTCAGTGCATTATGTGGTATGCACAGCTTTTTGATCAGTGGTTATCAAGTGGTCATTTTGGCCAATACACATGAAATCTTTCTTCGTTGCCTATGGTCAGTGCTTATAGGGTGTACACAGTATTTTCATCAATGGTAAGCAAGTGGTCATTTTGGCGATTTTTGGCCAATATCTTATTAAAATCTGTGATTTGTTTTTCTCCAGCAAATAAGTGGCCCTTATCATGACCCTTATGTATATGCTTTGCCTATGGTCAGTGCATATGGGGTGTATACAGATTTAGGATCAGTGGTCATCTAGTGGTCATTTTGGCCAATACACATGAAATCTTCCTTTTCTGACAAATAAGGCATGCCTATTACGACAGTAATGTTGTGCACATTCATTGTGAAAACAAAATGTTGGGTCCACGTGGGTCCACGTGGACCCCCCTATACACTTAAGTGTTAACCAAGATTGATTTACATAGTGAAAGAAAGTAAGTTACACAGAAATTTTTTAACTTTTGGTATAATCTACCCACGTGATACCCTGTGGAGCAACAAGGGACACTAAATGACATGAGTAATAGTGTTGTAGATATATTTTTAGACCTGTTAATACGGATCTATGTAATTTTAATTGGAACGTATCATCTTCGTGTAAAAGGAGATGTGGTCCTCCAGGAGTCATAGTCCGGGCTCCATAGACCACAACAGAATAAAGCGTGAAACTAATGTTGCGAGAAGAGTCAGCTGAATCGAGTATCCTATCTTTACCGTTGTAGGTGGACTATGAGCACGGCGGATCATATCTCCTGCCACACGGGGATGGCAAGGAACTTATAATCCGCTTTTGCGCTAAACTTCTATAATGTTGTGTGGCCAAATGAAAAACTTAGTTGCGTTAAATGTGTATTGTTCTATATAAGTATGCACTATTTCTCTATATGTTATAATTAATAATATTTTGCAGCGTCCAAGCAACTTGTGTACAAAGGACAATGTTTAATTACATAATGGCTGATGTTTTTATCCTCACACTTCAATTGAAACACCCGGTTTGAACACCTTTGAGGACTTAAGCCAAAAAATGTAAATCTTTCAAGACAGGCATAGTTATATACTGTTCATTTGAATATTCTACAATTTTAACGTTGGCCATTAAAATAAATTATCTTACCCTCCGCGGCAAATGGCCTGCCTAAAACTTTTTAATGAGGTCTCGCTCATTTTGAAATAGTTTTCTTTAGGTTGTCTAATTTCACAAGCCATCTTAGCCATCATAGCCATCTGTCTAAAAGGTCGTCTAAGTTCACAACCACATCAACTTAAATTTTTAGATATATCTAGGATGTTATTTATAATTTAGTGGTAGATGGCCATGTTTGTTAAAAAAAAAAAAATGTTGCAGTTGGATCAGTGTTTGCCTCCATAAGGTTGAAGGTGTTCGAGCCTCGCGGTCGCCAATGTTTTGTGTACTTGACACTGCACTTTACATCGCTTGCCTCTCTCACCCAGGAGTATAAAGTAACGGTGGAAAGAATCTGAGTGGTCCCCATCGAGAGAGTGTCCTAGCTATCCATAGCAACATGTACGTAATAAACCGTGACCTTGTAGACTATGCCATTTGGGGTACAGTGCTGAAACAAAGGTTGCATACAGCACTCAATGGAGAACAGAATAGCAGATGGGTGTTTAGGACCCCCAGTCACACGGACGCGTAATATATGACACCGGCATATTCTGGGAATGTAAAAACGACACGCTGTGCGGAAGGAGTGGCGAACCCCCCAACCAAACATTATTTGATGGAGTCTGCCCCAAATGCCCAAGACAGATAGATGGGCACCTTCCGCCTGCGGGGCACCATTTACATTTTGGTGATATCAAGACAAAATCTCCTTGTCATCAAACTCCCATGCAGTTTCCGTAACATAGTGATTTAGGGGTGGGTAGTTTGGCCCTCACGCCAACCCCTTGCAGCCTTAATGGGCACTTGGCCGAAAAGATAGTTAGGTAAACTCCCATGATATTTTTTAATAATTTACACTTGGTGACAAATCTGGTAAGAAGTCCCTTTAAGATTCCACCCCACTAATAGATCTGGTCTGCACCCTGGCCGAAAAGTGTGTGGGAAAAAGGTAAAAAAGTGACAGGTCCTAAGTTAAAATTGAAAAATAGTAGAAACTGGAACTTTCTGTGCCATATTTATGTGTTAGAATTATTTTATTGATACAAATCAGCACAATATCAAGCCAAACAAGTTGTGATGCTTACTCGATAATTTTTTTTTACAACTTACTAATTTTACACCCACCCCATAGAATATTTTGACTAGAAGCCACATTTTCAGAGGGGATCGACTCGTCGTGTCTTCATTTTCAGTACTCGAAAAATCCGTGGTCACCGATGGATTCTTCTTGCTGATGGGATGCAGAGGTCTCGCAGTTCCAGGGAATGCATAATTTAAGCGACTGAGGCGCTTCGGTTTATGACAAATTTACGTTTTAATTAGGGCTATTTTGTACAAAACAATCCAATTTATTTGGGTGGTGTGCAACCTTAAGCCTCAGCCAACAAATAGTGTAAGAATAAAATATAATAGTGCAGATCTTGATTCCATTTCTTAAATTAATTTTACTAAGCTGTTAAGAACACCATTGCCGCTAATTTACCCTCAACAACAATATCATCTTTGTGATAATTAACTGATGATAAAGTTTAGTTGGAATACTTTTACAGAATTAATGTTTTAGCAATTGTGAACCTTTTGACATATAATAACTTACTTCTTGTAGATTATTATCACGAGTTTTGAGTAGTAATACTGAATCAACTTTTCACATGAGTATTTAACAATTTTCCACTTGCCTGGATCCACTGTTCTCTGTCGTTAAACCTCGCACTCCAACTACTTGCTCCACCATCACGCGGAAAGATAAGTTAACGGCTCGACTGGGGTCATGGTTATGGTCGTAAGAACTCGACGCTGTGATTGATCATTTTTTATCGTTTATCTTCCATACCCAGTGGATCACCTCTGCACATAACTTAATACTTATTGTGCTAATTATACAATCCACTTCAACAGTTTTAGTGAACCATACATGAACAAAATCAACTAGAATTTCGCGGTTCTCGACTTTCGCTTTTCAGGAGGGGTTTTGCTTTGTGGTTCCTTCCGGAACCTTATTCGGCGTCTTTGGCGATTTTGTTTGTGTGGGTGGTGGGGGTGCGTGTGACTATAGTTTAAATCACAGAGGGGGCGCTTGGGCTAGAAGGAGGGGCCCTCATTTAATTTTAGAACTGGGGTCGAGGAATCTGATTTTTTTTCCCCAAAGTCCTGAAGTAGGGTCTTATCAGGACTGAACTTTTGAAACTGTGACGGATTGGGCCTGAAATGTTGCTATAATTTAGCTTCTCAGGCAAAAGTAACCAATTGTGCCTTCAACAGGGGTTTTAGCCCACGATAAACTATTGCAAAAAATATTGTAAATTTTACTGGCACTATTAATACGGGCAGCAGGCAATAAAAATACGGTAACAATTATGTGAAATTACATTCTTAACACTTGACGATAAGATCTTTTTGCATCATTAGTGGATGGGGTATCATGGATGGAACTACGTGGCAAAAACGCTTTCCCATTGGAATAATTTAGCAAATCTGTGCACATACATGTATTTGCTCCATCCAGACATACATATTAGTGAAAGAAACTTAACATTATGGATCGGTTTAGAAATAGGGGCCCAAAAGAATTTTGCGCATGCCAATTGGACTGAAAAGTAACCACATTTTGTCGCTTTGTCCACAATAATGACCTTAACCGTAATTTTTTAAAAATGCTCCCCCCCTTAAAATAATACTTTTCACAGTATTTAATAACGTGCATTCTGTCAACAAAGTACGGTAAAAATTACACAATACTCTAAAAGCGAAATTAATTATACAACTCATGAATTGGCCTGTCTTTGCGATTCTTCTCCGCGGTTTGGCTGTCTAGAGAACAAAAAAAATTACAAACCCAAAACACTGACGACCACACCAGCTTAGTAAAACGGTCCTTCAACGCAGTCCTTAATTCTTTTGACATTGTATAACTGTCTTTTTACGGTAGGCCTAATTAGTTGACATAATTTATTTTTCTTATCCTTCTTAGAACGGATATCGATGTATTGGTGTAAATTAAACCATTTTTTGACTTGATTTCCAATTTTACCCCTAAAGTAATTTTACCCGTTAGTTTACAAAGTTTCCGCTACATTTTCCAGAGGTGTGGCCCAAAATTCTATTCATCACCTCAAACTATAGGAAAACATCTTCAAACCCTTCTTAACCAATCTTTGATTTATGATTCTCCATTTAAATAACCCTACTACTGTGTCCCTTTGATTTACTCATAAAAATGACAACGACCAACAACACTGCTTTGAACATACATCAAGGCACGTGGCTTTGGTATTGATAAATATCCTCTATAAAGAACACGCACCGTAGAACCTTGTGTGCATTATAATGGTTGGTATAATCCTAATAATAATCATAATAATAAAAATAATAATAATATAAACAAGAATGTTATCAAAATCCTGGTAAGTATTCTTCGACTTTATTATTACACGGTATAAGTTCTGGAGGATTCCCATTTTCCTTACCAGAAGACATTGGTTTCAGTGTTCTAAATAATTGAAAAGAGCAGAGATATAAAATCAACAAACTGGCCAAAAGTATCGCAACATGCGAAAAGGATTTTATCGAAAAATATTTAAATTGTACCTGAGTTCCTGACTCGCATTATGTAACTAATTGTCCAAAAGTTGTGATTTCAAACAGATGCTGTTTTCCCATACTCAAGTATTGCAAACGTATATTTTAATTGTTATGACCTAAATATGGGGATGGCGGGTTCAAGGAGCTGGCTATGATAACTTGCCGATTGGTATATAACTCCAGAATGAATACAGGCACAGAACGTCAGACGGCTGCACAATAGTCCTAATGAACTTTACTGGAATTGTCAATGTCTACCTGGTAGTGTTTAAGGGCGAAAATCGTTGTGGCTGTATGACGCGGTGTCATATAATACAGTGTCCGTGTGCGGAGTGTCCTACCCCCATCTGTCTATTGTGTTCTCCATTGAGTGTACTTTATGCATCATTTGTTTCTAGCCTGTCCCCAATAGCCTCGTCTACAAGAAACCGGTTTATTCGTACTGTTGGCTATGGTAGCTAGGACACTCTCTCATGGGGGGACCCTCAATTTCTTTACACCGGATAAAAGATGGGAGCACTTTCATCACCGGTTGGACTCGGGAAATTTAATGACAAATAATAATAATAATGAGATTTATTTAGCGCCTTTTCCCAAGTAACAAAGCGCTGTTGCCAATTATGATTACGCTGCCATTAGAATCGTCACAATCATGTGCGCTTCACCTAGGACGTCAGCCGGCCAAGCGCACATCCTATCAGCACTTAGATTGTAAATTCCCCCTAACAGCTACCCGAATATCGCTTTGGGTCGGACGCACCAGTGGAAGTAATGTGCCTTGCCCACGTGCACAACCATTGGCCACAGCAGGGGCTCGACCCACACCCTTGCAGATCAAGAATCGGCCGTCTTATCCACTGGCCCACATGTGCTCCACAAGAAAGCGGTCCACCTGAATCTTGGAACACAACTTTTTTAATCACCCTCTTGACATGTGTGCTGTTTGCAGGTCAATGTGAACTCGTACTTAGACAATATTTACGTAAACCACGTAATCTATCATTCGAATTGCCTTTCGGGTGTCACTGAATTTGCCAAATTTTCAAGACCACTTCCCTTCCATTGACTTTATCTCCTTTCCGTTCCACACACCAATCTGTTTTTCTCTCATAGGCATTTAAGTAAACCCTTTTAAGAACCCGTAGAATTAATTAATCAGTTCTTTGAAGCCAATTTTTGTTTGTTTTCTGTCTTCCTTCTGGAGTGCAATCGGCCAGGTATCTGTTCGCAGTTCTGTCTACCTAGAGTTACCTTGGACCGCAAGGTCTTATAAGACCCACATCGATAAGACGAAGAGTAAAGTCTGTTCACGCAATAACATCTTGAACAAACTCACTGCACAAGATGGGGTGCTCGCGCACATACCCTAAGATCGACGGCACTTGCCCTGTGCTACTCATGTGCAAAGTATGCGTGCCCTGTATGGGAAAGATCAACCCATGCCAAGAAGCTTGATTCAGTGTTAAATGCCTCCTGCCGGCTTATTACAGGATGCCTCCTTCCAACACAAACGGAAAACTTATACATCGTAGCAGGAATTGCTCCACCAGACATCCGTCGTAGCGTAGCGAGCATGCAAGAGCGTAGCTGTCAAGTATCTACTGTGAAGCAACCCTATGTCTGGACAGATACCTGCTGCCAACCGCCTTAAATCCAGAGTTTCTTAAGCAAAGTCCAACCTCTTGGAACAGTCTCTAAGGAGCTTAAGAGTCGCCTTGTGGAAAGAAAGACTTGCCACCAATCAAGCAACATCTATTGGTATTGAACCTGGTGATCCTCTCACCACCTGAACCATAAACATTCCTACATGTGACTGAAATGGCCGATCCCTGATCAACAGATTTACCAGAACCATCATTTGCCATATCTACGTTAATATAAATTCCAATATCAGCACGTGAGGCTACCTGGAAGCAGACACAGGACACTACCTGTGGTTGTGGAACAGCACCACAGACAATGGAACAACTCTTGGTCTGCTCACTGTTGGAGCAACAATGCACAAACAAGGACCTTGCGGAATTCAGTGAAGCAGCAAGACGTTGTACTCATATCATATTTGAGAACCACAGTGTTTGGACACGACAAGAAGAATCTACAGATACCCAAACTGCTGTAGATGCTAAGCACACAGGTAGCAAGATGCGGTTTTGGATTTTGATTTCCTTCATCAGTTGTACTGTTACAGTTAGAGTTTCTCCAAACACATGCTTATATATTAGTCAGAGAGAACGTTCATGTGACCGTACAGTTGAGTATTATACACATTTTTTTGCTGAAAAGGATAGATTAGGGTGTGTAGAATAAGAATCTGCCGGGTGCCCATCTGCCGGGTGCCCATCCTTGGGCGTTTTGAGAAATTCAAGATGGCGTCGCCATAAATGATAATTATCTATTCAACCCTGTCAGTCTTTGATGTTGTAACTCTGACTAGTAACGTTTGGTAAACATGCAATGGTAATTATCTGAAGTATGACAAAAAACATGATTGTTCTCTGCAAACTCAAAGCTCATCAAATAAAGGCCAGGAGCCGAAAAAGTTAACGAATTCTTAACGCTATAACAACTCCAGATGACCTCTAATGTGCTCTCAAATTAGTTATTTATCTTGATAATCCTATTTTTTTAATACTAGAAAATCTATCTGGTATTTCCCCTTTAAAATCAACTTTCTATCAACGTGGGGCGGTTTTGTATGGTGTATTAAAAATCAGCCCCCTCATATTCACCTAAAACACTTCTTAAACATTTTAGTCAAATTAGTGAATCTTGGGCATTTTTTTATAATGTTATATTTAAAAAATAAGGAAAATCGGGTAATTCCCCTTTAAATCCACTTTTCACCAATGCGGCAAATTTGTATGGTGTCTATTTGACATCAACACCCTCAAATTCGACATAAAACACTTCTTACACCTTTCAGTCAGTTAGTGGGATCTTTCGCATGGTTTGATATGCTATATATTTAAAAAACCAAGGAAATCGTGTAATTCCCCTTTAAATCCACTTTCGCACCAACTTGAGAATTTTGCATGGTGCATATTCGAAATCAGCACCCTCGAATTGTTCGAAAACACTTCTCAAACTTTTAGTGTATCTTGAGAGGGTTCCCTCAAATATGTCACATGTGGATCCCCTACTATATGTTTGTTCCTGTTTCAAGGGGTCTGGTAACCTAAGATGATTTTGGCAGTTATAGGCCAGTTTCATTAACAAGTGTTTCTAATGTAGGGTAATGGAGAAGTTAATATCTGCGCGTATCATGGCTTATGTTGAGGAGAACAATAATACTATCTGAAACCATTTTTGTTTTTCGTAGTGTTAAAATTGTGGAAAACTGCTCACAAAATAAGTTTCATCTTCTTTCAGAATCATTTGACATTGGTAAATTTCTCTTGTAGATACAATTTTGATAGTTTGCATCCACATTTGATTACTTGAAAGGTTCATTCTTGGGCATCGGGGTTGTTTTCCCCCCACCTACTCCTGGATTGCGAACTTTCTTCTTGGTCCGTCACAAAGGGTTGTCTTCAAAGTTGTTTTTTCAGAGTGTCTTCTGTTACATCTGGGGTACCACAAGTCTCTGTCCTTGGGTCCTATTCTGTTTTGCTTTTTGTCAGTGATATTAGTGCGTTGTTTTCTCTCTATTTTTCAGTTTGCTGATGATCACACTTTTTTAAAAAAGGTGTTTCGCCTATTTACAATGATTCACTATCACAGGATTCTCAGCAAGAGGATATTAATAATATCTTCAGCTGGACATTTCTTAATAAGCTTCCCCTAAATATATCCAAGTGTTCCACATGGCATGTAACTAGATCCAAGTCTCTGCAGTACTCCTGTTCTTACTCTATTGATGATACCAGGCTAGCGGAAGTTGACAGCTTCAAGCTACTAGGTGTTACTTTCACTAAAGATCTCTCTTTTGATACGCACATTGGCAAAGTATGTGATAAGATTTCTAAGCTCTCTGGTTTCATAATCAGGTGTACGAGAAATATGTCATCTTCTGCCCTGCTCAATCTGCATAATTCTCTTGTCATGCCACATGTTCTGTATTGTGCTAGTGTTTGGGCACCCTTCCAGCGGAATCACTTAGATAGGCTTGAGAAAATTCAGCGGAGGATAACTCGCATCCAATTCTAACGGAAATCACATAATTTTGTTACTAGTCCTCCTTATGCAGAGCGGCTTCATGAATTAGGCTTAGGATTTTTTTTAGGATTCAAAGGTTGGTTTTTGGAAACAAAGTACTTAACAACTTAGTGCCCATTTCTTTCACCCCATTCATTCACCGAAGTTCTTTGGATAGTTCAAGGCTTTTACACAGAATTGCGAGAAGTAACTCTTTCTATAATTCTATGTTTGTTTCACTTCCTCGTCTTTGGGATGAGATCCCAGCAACTTTGCATTTTGCTCAAAGCATTGGAATTTTCAGGACTGGTTGTAAAGATTTTTATTTAGACTTTGCAAATTGAGGTTTTGCTTGCAGCCCACTCTATTAATATGAATTTCTGTTATGTGGTTATTGTTGCTAATTTATGTACATGCATAATAATGTCCTGCCATCAATGTATTTTCCCCCATGGGAAAAGTGTGCACTTATGTGCTTGGGTATACTTCAGCCCATTCACTTTTCCAGGATTACTTGCTTGTATGCATATTTTGTATTTATTTTTGCATTTGTCATTTTATCTGCATGTAAAATGTATTGTGCAGCATGTTTTGCAAGTAATTCAAATAAATATTATTATTATTAACACTACAATCAAATAGAACGTTTTTCACCCTGTTGAATTCTGGGGAATAACATCTGTATGAAAACCACAACTTTGGAATTTAAAACGCAATGCATTATCAAGAATCCATGGTGTAATTGGAGAGTGTAGAACAAAAAGTAATCCACCTTTTTAAACAAACAAAGTTAATGAAAATATTGAGGCTTTTCTCATTTAAAAAGTTGTGAAAATTATAATTTTGTATGCCGTTTTAATTTATACCAAGATGATTTGAAAATGGCAAGGTTTATGACCTGTCGAATATTTTATAAAATTGCACCAATTTGGCTTAAAACTAGTTTTTAACACTTAGGTACTTCTTATTCTACACTATTCAATTTGAAAGCAATTGGTGATCATTAATTTCGTTTTCTGCATGTTGCAATACTTTTTGGCCAGTGTGTGTAATAGCCCTGTGAAGTCTATTAAGTGATGGTTAGCTTTTCAAATGTTATTATAAAGTATATGTATGCATTATTCCAATTGAACCTACTGCAAATCCTATTGCTCAAGAAGCTTTGACTATCAATAATCTGAAGATTAGACTATTGGGCAAAATTTAATGAACATCGGTTAAAATTTGCTCAACGTAACACATCGTGTGAGTTTTGTTGGGTAATCCTGGGTATTCTTTTACCAATGTTGGGTTTCTGTTTGCCAAATATTATTCCGATTTTCCTAATACTGTTGATATTTGAACCAAGGTTAGGCAAAATCGGTTCAATATTTTTGTAATATGTTGGGAGTATACCGTGGTGATATTTACCTAATAACTCCGCCAGGTCCACTGTTGCACTCAATGAATAAGCTCGGTTACCTGAACCCGTGAAGGTTGCTCTAGTCCCGGGTGACAAATCATCAGGGTTGGAGTTCTTATACCATCGAACAGGCACTATATCACTTCCTCTAGTAGTATAGGTAATAAGACTTCGTGTGAAAGCAAAACCCAGTACGTCTCCCCTGTGAACTTGAAAGCGCTCATTTGGTGGAACAACATAGTCCACTACTTGGTTAGCTCGATCAGCGGGAGGTATATCGTTTATTCCGACAATGTCAAAAGCAGACTGATGTCCTTCGACTTTCTTCCAAACAATCGCACGGAATGGTCTGGTATACTTTGCCCAGTATTGCCAATGAGTTATTACACCATCACAGGGGATTTCTTTGCCTGGAACTACAAATGTCCAATCATTGCCGTCTACAGTCCGACGATTTGCACTTGTCCAACCAAACCTTGAAGATCCTAAGCATGTATCGTGTTTGTCTGTACACGAAAAAGAACAGGATTTAAAGCAATAATACATTAATAGCACGTTCTGAAGAGCTCCCGGCCCAATTTTTAAATTTGCTAAATTTGCTTAAATTTATTATTTACAGGTATAGTTCACTATCCAATTACCAATGCAACTGCCCAAAATTCTGCATGTTTTGACAATTGGGGGCACTCTTAAAAATGTGCTGGGCGGATTTTCTCTGGCATCACTGTGTGCCAACACGTACGGCTATTCGGAAAATTCACACTCCTATAAATAGTCATGAAAATAATAATTTTATGTGCGAAAACCCCGCTTGCTTCAAAAAGTCATACCCATTTTGCTATTATGTTAACTTCACAAAAACATGCGATGACCTATGACAAACCAGGAAAGGAAAGGAAATTTGAGCAAGATGTGCTTCGCCGTGAGCCTGCTCCTGTCAATACGTCAGGTACACATGGAGTGTAGCCTGTGTTACAATGAGCGCAGTATTTTCTTGTACGTTTGAAGATGTCACGCGAATAAAGTTGAATAAATAACGTTAAGGGGTTCTATGTTTTCAAATTGAAAAATTTGAGTCTGCTAGCTTAATTGAGATTGTATCATGGTAGGAAAGTGTAAACTTTCAGCTTTCATTTGCTTTTTGTTTGAGGTCAATATGACATTCCGTTTAAATTGTATGCTCGATTTAAACAAGCAAGTATCGCACGTTCAATGCATTTTTGTATACATTTTACCGAAGTAGGGGGGAAACAAGGTCAAGCCCCATTGAATGCAATGGATGTTGACCTTTGGTGCCCCCTACATTGGGAACTAAGCATTTAAGACAGGCAAACTATTCCTTGTTTAATCCTATGAGCTCCATCAATAATGAGCACCATTTTTTATCCAAATCGGAGTAATTTTAAAATTTGACCCCTGTACGACTAAAAATGACCCTTTTTATTGATTTTTGCTGTTTTTAGCCTATAACTCCAAAACTGTCGGCCGCAGATAGTACAAACTATACCTTTTTGGAATCCTTATGATTAAACTATTAACTTGGTATACTTTTCAACATGATTGGATCAATTTCAAAATTTGACCCCTGTTATTGACCTTTGACTCCCGAAAAACCAATTTCTGATTTGGTTTGGTCCGGGCCGGGGATGTGCAGCTGGGGACTCTAAACCCTTACCCTATTTCTAAGGGTCATTTGGTAGAAAAGGGTATCCATTTCTAAGGATTTTGCTTCAAATATATACACCCATTTGGGAGTGATTGGCAAACACTCGTGTTTAAAGGAGAACCCTGGGATAGTTTGAAAAGGGAACCATTTGGAAGGGGATCCTGGGGTAATTGGGAATGGAAATCTTGAGAATGGACCATGGGGTAGTCTGGAAAGAGACTCATGAGTAGTTGGGAATATTGCGGAGGTAGTGTGGAAATGTGCCCTGGAGTAGTTGGAAGAGGGAAACTGGGTTACTTGGGAACGATGCTCTGTGGTAGTTCGGAAGGGGCTCTGGGACAGTTAGAAAGGGGATCTTGGGTAGTTAGGGACCCTGTGATAGTTAGGACCTCTAACTCTGGGGCAGTTATTAAAGGGTACCCTGGTACATTTGCATTAGTAGGAACCCTAGGGTGGTGACAAAGTTTACTAATGCTAAAATTCACGGCTAATAAGGTTCCGTGCGGATCCATAAAACCTGGTACCTTCTTGTATATTACACAATGTACAAACCTGTTAACTTCAATGGGCATAAGAACCATGTCAAACAGTCTTTATAGAAGTCACACCGGACCATTTTTTCGAAATTCAATCTCTTAACTCTTGGAATTATATACTCTTGACTTGGAAGTTTCATATTCAAATCTCTATAAACGAACATTAACGGCGAGAATTTTTTGAATTTTTTTTGGAAGAAACGCCTCGATAAGGTACACAATTACAAAACAATAGAGTTCAAAATATTTTTCACTAGTGATAAATCGCCGAAAAAAATGTTGGGTGCTATGGATCCCCCAGACACTTAGTGTTACAGTCATGGACTTTGAATTCTGATCAAGAAAGAGACCAATCTACTAACAAATTTGCATAAAAGTTGTTCTATTATTTGTAATAGACAACATGTGGGATAAAATAATTGCTTCGATAAAAAATTGTTGCAAAAACAATACTATAATGTTGATTAAATATGACTAAAATGGACCTTACAAAGGTCACAATGGTAGGTAGGGGTCGGTTTCATATAAAATATTGTCATTCTGTGATCAGGAAAATTAAGGGTACATTGCTCGGATGAGAATTATAAGTAACCTATGTGATGTTAGTCTGTGAAGCACACATTTCGATTACCCGTTGTATAATATTCTGTACAATGCAATGCATGATTTTTTTTCAGCAATGATATAGGTCTGACACAATGTAATAATTCACTTCCTGGGTGTGTTTTCTTTTCATTTGATCCCCATATTGATACACTTTACATACTGTCCATTTGCCTCCTCCCAATCCCCACCTGGGTCGTCTGTGTGAAGTTCATGGAAGTAGCCCTCTGGCTTCTGATAAGTTTGTCATAGGCTACTATCTGGATATAGTAACCAAAATAGCAGTGGGAATTTGAAAGCAAAATTGGTGTGCTTCCTGGTTAATGGCCCGGAGTTTGTTTGCATCGCCATCCCTCCCTTCTGCAAGTATTCGCTCGCCTCATGTTTTGCTCATAGGCTTTAAAACTCCAATCACTTTTCATCATAGCACAAGAAGGTTATTGACAATGTAAGTGTCGTTCAAGCATATCAATTTAGCTGATAAAGATAAATAATCACATCTTTCGTCTTCGAACAGAACTAAGCCTGAAACTGCTGCTGGCCACGATCCCGCATTACACTTCAATGTTAAATACCAGATTTTACTACTTCCTAATTTTAAAAAAAGTCGTTGGCATAGCTTTGTTCCAAATTGTACCTATGATGACAAAAAATTAAGGTGTTTTTGTTGAGTCCCTCAGGATTCACTATTAGGCCCTTCATTTCTATTGTAAACAAAATCCTTGCACATTGTTACACCAAAAAATAAGAGTAGTCCCCATTGATATGGTAAGGCATAGCCTCTGCCCTTATCCGAGTCCTTCCGGTTCTTGCTCACGTTCTGGACAATGAAACCAGAGGTCCAGCAACAAAATCTGCATTGTTCCACTAGCGACAAGTATACACCAGAAAAGTGACATATTACACTTTTGTCCGATCACTCCCGCCATCTAAGCACATCCATATAATACGGTGTTTTTGTTGACTTACCTTGCATCCTAATAGTAATCTCATGCTGATATAATTATGCCACTCAGTTGGACGACCGAATTGCATTACTTTTACCGCTGCGGCAACTGATCTGTCACGGGTGTGCTCCTATCTGAGTTTCCTTCAAAAACCTTGAAGTTGTATGTGCATTGTAGTGGTGATGAGTGTGATATGGATGAGGGTGGGGGGAGGGAGAAAGAAAGAGTAGAAGGAGGTGTGCGTGTGTGTAAACGGGCAAAAACAGAGAAAAGTCGGGTTTAACATACCGGTACATACCAGCTCCACACTATATATCTAAGGGGGGAGCAGACGTGGTTTTTTCGGGCCACCTCTGCCGTCACAGAAAGAGTTGTATACCAAAATGTCCTTGAAGTCGGGTTAAGCCTAAAACCTACAACCCCACCCTTATCCACAGAATCCCACACTCCAATTTGCATCCTCACCTACATTTGATTACTACGTAAAAATTACTTCGACTGATTCTGACCATTTGTTTACCCAAAAAAGTAATTTTGCATGGATTTTAAAAAGTCATAACTGACATTAAACGTATATCAATGTATTGAGATGGCTGTTCGGATCAAAAAGGTCAATCACAGCACCTTTCTGTGACCTCCGGATTTTGACCTATGACCCTTGAACATCACAGGCCACAATAAAATGTACTATTTGAGTGATTTTGTCAATTTTGACTAAAAACTACATTTTACATCATTCAATCAAGAATTTTTGTAGAAAGGCCGTGAGGCTAAAAAATCGTGTAAATTGCTGTTGCCGATGGGTAATGCCACTTGAGAATTATACACCTGGCATGAACTAAGTTCTCCGCATATCCAACGTACATCAGTTTTAAAGAAAGGTTTAAAGGCAAACAAATCACACATTATGAAAAAATGACAATTTGGGGCAAAAATGCAAAACATTACCAAAATCCGTGACTTTCCATCATGTCATCCACAAGTTTCTATACATCTAAGTCCAAAATAGAGGTCACAGAGAAGTTTTGTGATTGACTTTTTGTTCAAACATTGATCTGAATACACTGGTATAGCATTTTGTGTTTGTTAAATCTTTTTCCTAGAAATATCCCATATAAAAATTACTTTTGGAGGTGGAAATCAGTTATGAACAATATTTGACCATTTGGAGATGTGGGGCACTCTATAAGCATTAATAACCTTGTACATTCTACTGTGGTTTAAGGTTACGAGGATGATCAATATGATACTCTATTTCCTGGTAATTCTCAGGATCATCGAGCGCAAGTTTTTTGATGAACGTTAACCCTCGTCAAGGGGTTTTCTACTACATTCACGACGGGGGGGGGGGGGGGGGGGGTTACCACTCCCAATTTTTCGTAATTAAGGGACAAACATCAAGTACACCATATCAAGTTGATATGACGTCACAGTAACGGCATAACTGAGAGTTTATTTATAAGCTATTTGTAAGCAAATCCCAAAATGAAGGGGTTTTCGACCGTTTCCCCATTCATGCAAGCAAAATTGGTATTTATTTGCCAATGATGGGTGCCAAGCAAGCATACACATGTTATTACTCTAAAAAAAGGAAAAAATACAAATGTTGTCAGTATTTGCTTACGGTAGCATCATACGTAATAAAAGTACCATTTTCTGGCATGTTACACAGTAAAGGAATAGGGAGGTGGACCACCCACCCCCGTACCTTCCACTTTGACGGGACAATCTGACCTCCCTTAAGGTGGTACCTCCATGTTATTTCGCCTAAAATGACCGCCAAAAAAGTATAAAAGTTACAATTACATAAAATCCTTAGATCATATGTCGTTTGCTTTTTTGTGCAACAGGGAATCATCCGTGGGGTCGTGTTGGTCGGACGAGGGTTAAAAACGAAGCCGATCATTATGTAGAGGGTCCATTCTACCTACCGAAAGGTGTCAAACCTTTTCTGTAGTGGGGGATGAAGGAACTCCTTAAATAATGCCCACTCCTGCTCTATTAGCTTTGTCGCCAAAACGCATCAGGGGATTATCATAGCGAGATGAACGCTAAACATTTCCAAGAATGGATTGAAACACAGTTATTTCCAGCATACCTAAAGAGCCCATTATCTTAATGGATAATGCCCGCTATCATATCGTCAAGTTTCAATAGCAAAAAATCAGAAATGCAAGAATGGTTGAAAAGCCAGAAAATCGCATTTCCCGCCAAGGATACTAAAAAGAGCTCTAATAGCATCAAGCAAAATAAACCACGAGCTCAAAAAATATACATTGACATTCTGCTAAATCATCCATTAAATGTACGTTTTTCCTCCCTAACCACTGGGAATGACTCTGAAGAGTGATATGGCCACATGAAGGGTTCTGTTCTAGTGACAATAACAATTCAGTAAGGGGGGGTGGCAGCGCTTAAGAAATCATTTGATTAGGCAGTGGAAAAATTAAAAATGCAGTGCGACCACATCCTCAATATGGAGAGCTTCTTATTGGGATAAAGAAAACCTCTTTGGCATTGAAATTGAACAAGTTTTTGTTGAATTAGAAGCGAATTTTGACAGCGAGAGCGAATTGGACGCACGTGAAGAATTAATGAGGATAAGTTGTTTTAAAACATATCTTATATCAGCAACATTTTTAATACCACATTTTTACAATAAAATCAATAAAACAATATAATACAATACACAACTTGAGTTGACTTTGCGTAAGAATTCTAGTATTGCCTCATGCATTATGGATTTTCACATCACCGAGCAGTCTAAATGATCTGAACCTTGAAAACTGAGATCTAGTGCTTTTAGAAACGATCTGATCTGTGTTTCCAAAATTGTGATCGGATGTTTCATTGTAATTTGGCAATTTGGTTCACAATAGAGGTCCCGTAGTATTCCTCATTCAGGTCATTTAACCCGACTCAAAGTAATTGTGTTATTCAAAGTGTGGCCCATACTTTACTGCCTACATATCCAACAGGCAATGTCTTTCTTTAGATTTAGAAGGCTCCAGAATTGGGATGGACTTTGCCATTCCCGCAAGATGGCCGCTAATCCGAATGGTGGAATCCTCTATTAGGCCATCACATCAACTGGAAATAGGCTCGGATAATACGTGGTGACGCATATTCGTTGTGTAGTGCACGTTAGTATCCAGTGGTTACTGGTTCACACGCTTTGGCTCATGCACCTGTTTCTGAATTCTGATATGCATAGAATTGTGTAGTGATCAATGGTATTGGTGGTCGAAAACCAAAGTAGCGTGAGCCAGTTGACTTGACAACGGTCCTTATTCTAAAACGTGCTCTTCTACATCACGAATTGGCGAACTGATTTTTTGCATACACATTTAAAGTGATACAATGAACCTTTCAATCATGTGGCTTCAAGTCAATAATCACATTTTTTTTAAACGAATAAAAAGCCTCTCAATTCCTTAAAGGGGATCATCACGATAGGTAAGCTGTGTTATATCCTCACTGGGTCGATGGGAGCCAGACATGTTTCAACAAACAAAGGCATATGTGCGATGAAATTTTTAGCTGATTATCGTTTGGTCTCACAAAACGCCACGTATTCTAAGTTTTAAAATAGCGGGACTAAATGGTCAACAGAATGTCCATTTAAATGCTAGCAAGGGCCATTCATATTAGAAGCTTTCAATGCAACACGCAGTATGGACATAACACCTCACTTATGATACAATGAACTATCAATGCCCGAACACCTACACACCTACGCACTTTTTTGATCACCCTTTTAACTAAGTTTCAACATATTGATTCGGTTTGTTTCTTACTTGTGCTTGTCTACTTCCATCTGGTGTGGTATACTGCCAGCTTGACCCATCGTGTGTATATTCCACCTTGTATTTCCTCACCCACTGATCTTCGTCAGCGCGTCCTTGTAAAATCACGGCAGTTATGGTTGTTACCTTTTCAACGTCTACTTGAATCCATTTATCTCTGTTAGAAGCAGAAAATCTGCTGTCCAAGCCCCTTTCAGTAACCTTTCTCAGTTTATTCAGTCTATACCTATTAGGCCCATGGTATTGATCCGAAGATGAAGAACGCTGTTATCTGACCATCCTTGATCCTCCCGTTTTCCATCCCTAACGTCGATGCGCAAAGACCTGAATACACCACAGTGGGTAAACCATTACCCACTTTTATTCTGATCAAATTAACCTTTGCGTACAAAATACTAAGTACGAACTCTCCTAGGGCGACCTAAGAACCCTATGGAATTTTTCAGTACCATCATCATATCCTACATCATCAGCATCATCAATCATCATCAATCGTCGTCGTCAATCATCGTCAGAATCATCATCATCAATCCATCATCATCATCGTCATCGTCCATCATCTTCATCATTATCATCATCGTAATTATCATCATCGTCATCATCATCCAGAAAAGTCCATAGAGTCATCATCGTCATCATCTTCATCAACATAATCGTCATCTACATCGTCGTCATCACAATCAAAATCATCATCATCAGCATTATCGTCATCATCTATCATCATCATGATCGTCATCACATAGTCTCATCATCTTCATCACCCGTCATCATCATCATCGTCGTCGACATCATCCATCACTGGTCATCATCTAGATCGTCATCATCATCATCATCATCGTCCACCATCATAACTTGACGAATACATCTGCAACTTAAAATACGTGTTTCGGTGTTTTTGTTTGTTGTTCATGTTGTTGTTGCTAACTGCAGCTGCTAACCTTAATCATGATCAAGTATCATGTTGTTATCATCAAGGAAAATGTACTCGAAGGTTCCTTTGTTGTTTTATTGAAGGACGATGCAGGATGAGAAAGTAACATTAACGTACAGGGTATTATTCCATTGAAGTAGTGTTTTTAAGAAGTTTATGTTTCCATGCAACTCGTGTACAATGGGGTTTTTTACAGTGTACACTTCAAGCAAATAGCAACATTTTTAAGAAGCGCCCCCAATTTTCAAAATTTGAATATTTTGCACACCAGTTCGTGAATTTGTCTAGGAAACTAAACGTGCGAACGAGAATGCTAAAAAATGCGCATTATCATAAATAAGCATTTGTGATTAACTGGGAACCCAGATTGTACTTAATGGCAGAGCTGGAAAATGCTAATTTATGACCGCACACACATTAACGTATTGGTCTTGACACCACACAGCGCGCCTCATTTTGTTGAATCTTGGCAAACCTTGGAAAATCTTTACTGCCCTAGGGAGTTTATCACCCACTATTAACCTGGCTTGAGCGTACGAGCGTCCGGTAAGTACGTATATCCTGATTCTAATTGAAAGCGTAAATTGAAACCAGCGTTTTGAAATTCTCAAGACTGAAATCATACGAAAGGATTGTTGGAAAAGGGATGCGACCCTAGCGATTGCGTGTTCACTTTTCCGTGTTTGCGAGCACCGAAGTACCCGACACAAACGTTCAATTCTCTCGCTAGGTTCTATAGGTTCAGACTCAATAACGATACATAGGCCTATTGAAAACAAAACATAGTAACGGACCCTCTGATGCAAAAATCTCCATAGAACCTCTTCGTATTCCGGAGATATTTGAGATTTAGTTTCATTTGCATGCATTCACTATGACGGACTGATAACGTTAATCTCTCGCGCAGTACTAATTTAGATAATATCTTTTGCAGTCTGTGATACAGACTACTTACTTTCCGGACCGCCGTAGGCTGAGGGTGGGAATTCTGTCAGATAGCGTTGATTTGGATTTTTTGTACATTGCGGTACACTGGAGATTGCGCAAAATACTTGGCCTATCGTAACGATATACGCACAAAAATATTCCTAACTAAATTGTCTAGTTAGCTGACTAGTTTATAATATAGGTTTATATTATAAACAAAAACTAGTGAGCCAATTGGTCTTTTTTGTCATGAACCCATTTCTAACATCAGATTGATCACCTGATTCGTTGATTTCGCGATATCCAAGGTACCGCGAAACCGTTGTTTCATTCCTTGTTCAAGCTAGTCGCAGAGCCTTTAACAGAGCGCTTGCCTGCTAGGGAGTCAAAAGACGTAGTGCATGTCTAAGAATAGCCGGCCAATTAGCGACGCGGAAACGGAATAGGTGGCGCTGTGTGCCAGCAGTACAGATGCTATGCGAGCGTAAATGGTGTGACCGTCCATGATGAAATAGTCCCACCTCAAGAAAATTACCTCTACCTTAACTTGCCTGAACCAAAACAAAAAACAACTAATGGATGAGAGTAGACACGTAAATAATGCTATTCCCCGGCTATTTTTTTAAATTCCAGCAGCCGTTGAATTATTATCGGAGATCTACGAAATTAATTATTCTAACTACAAAACTCTTTCGTTTGCGACACATAGACATATTCAAGCTTAACCATTCACAGGTATAGTTTACTAGCCAGTTACCAATGCAACCGGTAAAATTCTCGAAATATTTTGAAAATTGGGGGCGCTCTTCAAAAAATGTGCTATTATTGTTTTAAAGAACTAACCTGTCTTTTTACAGACAAATTGTTTTCTGATGGTACACGGAATATCGTTCCACCATCCTTTCTTCGAAGAAAAGGGACCGGCCAATAACTGTACACAGTCTTCGTTACCCCCACCATTGTTTGGCTCACCGCTGGCCCAGTTTTTGTAGTCAACCTAGTAAAAAAAAATAATGAAGTAAAATTTCACTCCTAGTTCGGGGATCGAACCCACGATTTTCGAGTTACAAGATGAGCGCCCATACACGAACGCCACGCAATCAAAGCTGGAAAACATCTCTCTTTCGTAATACTTATCAGCGGAAGGGCACTACAAATTAACAATAGCTTTTATATAAGTCACGCCGTAAAGCGACGACATATACAAAGTCACAAGGTGTTGTGGTGTAGGATTTAATAATCAACATGCGGCGGATATTCCAGAACACTCCTGGGTCGTATATATAACAATTTCGGGAATGTTAAAATAAGGTCCATAATCATTATTCTAGGCCAAAATGGCGTTGAGCGTTGTTCCAAAAACACGTCATTAATGTCAAAACAGTGAAAAATTTACCCCTCATTCTCAAAACGACGTCCGATGGCGAAAACGCGATCCTTTTCCACGTGTTTATTAGAGCTGATGCGTAGCTCATATATATATCAGAGTGGATCCCCCGGGGGCTAAAACTAATATACAGTTCAAAAAAAGTAAGTTCCCCCTGCCAAATATGCATTTTTCTAGACAAGTTAGGCTCCTTAACCTGTTACAAAAATGTAAAATGTACACGGAAATGTTACACATTTAATGGGAAAAAAGTTTCACACAGCAGTCGACCTTCTCCCTGAAATGACGTCATTTATTAAAATTGATGACAAATAAAAAATGGCACTTTCTTGCATAGGGCTTTAAAAGTCGAGAAAATCAAGTTTTTTATTTTTGTTTTAAAAGATTCTTTTCCCTATTACTGAACATCCGATTCCCATAAATCCGGTACCACATGATAGCTTAGAGTTTCTTCTTTCCATTGGTATCAAATTAAGTACCAACATTCCCATTATGACGTAACTATGACGTCATTAGTTGAGGAAAGTATAAAAATACTGGATATAGGGTGGAAAATTGATATTTCGCAATGTTTCCGACTCAAAAAATGTAGCACTAAAACTCATATACCATTAAAGAGAGCAAAAACCGTGAGGAAATGAGATATTCCAAACTTTTTTGGTGAAAAAACACATTTTCCCCTATTCTACACTGTGCGGGACACTGTGTACTATGGAAATTGACAGTTGTGCTGATATGTGAAATTTATAACGTCAGCCTGACGTAATTCTAGGCATGTTGGTACTCGTTTTGGTAGCAATGGAACGAAGATGACCATAGCTATCCATTGGCACCAAAATCAAGTGGATGTGGTATTCCTGTGTTCTACTAGGCATGTTGGTACTTCTCGGTCCGGGATTTTCTCGATTGTTAAAACCTATGCACAAAAGTGTCATTTTTAATTCTTCATCAAATTTAATAAATGACGTCATTTCAGGGAGAAGATTAACTATTGTGTGATTTTTTTTTGCACATTAAATGTGTAACATTGCAGTGAACATTGCAGTGAACATTGCACATTTTTGTAACAGGTTAAGGGGCCTAACTTTTCCAGAAAAGTGTACCTTTGTCAAGGGGGGACTTATTTATTTTGAACTGTTTACTTCAAACAATGCTGTGACGTCACCACTTCTTAACATTTTCCAAAAATTGGCCCGCAAACCCATAATAACCCATAGCAAAAGAAAAAAGTATCGGCACAGTTCCCGGAACTATACGGGATAGTTTCCGGTGCTATATTTGCTGTATATCTGATGGTACCCAAAAGTATCCACTAGCGGGTACTTATCGGGATATATTCCATTAGCTACCCGCTAGTGGATACTATTCAGACACTAGGTATGTGAGGGGTAGCCACAAGCAAATGCTAGGTATGACATGTTCCATGTGGTATCTAAAAGGTATTCCGCTAGTGCATGGGTACCTTTCAGATACTACATCTGCAAGAGTAACACAATCAAATGCTAAGCATATCACATGATCCACCAGTGGATACTATTCGGATACTAGGTATCTGAAGAGTATCCAGAAGAGGCCTTGAACAAGGAATATGATTGGTCATCTCTTTACTTCCTGTAACTTGATATACCAAGTTCAAACTGCAACCGAATTCAGAGCTAGTACAACTACTGCCATTTACCACTAGTAGTCGGCTGCAGTTAAGTGTAAATACACATGCATGTAGTGACTGCCCACTGTCATGACTGTTGTTATCTGAATTCTACATCCCATGGATGTTAATCTTCCACATGGATTCTGTATGGGGACATGCTGGCTGTTATATCTGTGCTGTGAGCACTATTTCTGCATGGCTGCTCTATAATCTATGACAGGTTAGTTGTGCACACAAAAGAAACCCATAAAATTTGTTACCTATATAGCTTCCTGCCGGCCAGATGAATTATACATGTAGGCTCATTGGTTGATGAAATTGATGCATGCATGTTTATAATAACTCTTTGCAGTTGGCTATATTTGTTGAAGCAAGGCATGTATAGGCCCCTACCTTGTTTGAATAGTTTGAATCAGTGTATTTTAAGCTACATGCACTACTACTTCATGTATTTCCATGGATGTAGTGTCATTGTGAAGTGATGAACTTAAATGTATTAAACTGCAACTACTATATCCTCTTTAGAGGTGCTCCTACATAACAGAAGGAAATTTCAACTACAAGAACAACAATGGCCACCCTTCTGGGGTCGTTTTGGTGGGAAACTGACAAAGACCACTGGAAAAAGGTGCTATCGGGATAGTATCAGATATACTAGTAGCGGGATAGTATCGGATACTTGTTGCGGGATAGTATCGGATACTAGTAGCGGGATAGTATCGGATACTAGTAGCGGGATAGTATCGGATACTAGTAGCGGGATAGTATCGGATACTAGTAGCGGGATAGTATCCGATACTAGCTACCCGTAGAATAGCAGATACTGTTCCGATACTATCCCAGAACCATGACCATATATGGACAAAAGATTTGAATGTGAAAACTATCCAGATACTGTTCCGGTAGCATATCGGATACTATCCCGATACCTGTCTATATTTTGCTAGGGGAAGGGTCCAATACAAGAATCAACTGTAGAAATTCATACTTTAAACCCTTTCCCGGGACTTTGGGCTAGAAGACTTGAAGTAGCCCAGATTGAGTTACCAATTAATATTCATGAAAAGCTGCAGCGTGACCTTGAAAATCAGAACTCATTTTGGCCTAAAGACGAGTCATTTCAAAGTTTGATTTGATTGTACTGTTGCCTCTCCTTAAAAATATACGTCACGCACCCCCTGAGACTTCCAACTTATTTTTTAGATTTTTTCGAACTTCTTTTCATTCGTTTCAGAATATATATGCTAACCTTTGGCAAAATCTGCCCACAAAACCCCAAAATACAATGAAACCATATGGGCATCTCTACAAACTGATCGTGCCAAGTCCAAGATTTGGATCAAGTCTATAGTCAACTTGTGCGCTGTACCGAGTACAAGTAAGTCAGCACTCGCTGAAATTTTTCTTAGTGAAATTCATCGGGCAGTCGGACGCAAAACCGTTCGATTTTTCGTATAAATTTCACATTTTGGAGTCTTGGAATTATATTTTATAAATCTGGAGTAATCAGGGAACCTAGTCAACCAACTGTTTTGCCGATATGTGTGAAATTGAGAGCAGGACAGCAGAAGACATATGATCGTCTATGCTGGATGTCTGGATACGGCGTGCATGCAGTGAACGGCCAGTATAGGCGTTTCGTGTGTAATTTATAAGCTGTGTGGTGAACTTACGATCTCATTACAAGTGCCGGCGGTAAATTCAAATTTACCCTGGCATTTGTAAATTTGTAGGTTCGCTACTCATATACATCGATAGAGGAGACCCAGCTTTACATCGAAATCGTCATGGAAAGGGTCCAGGACTACCGAGAAGAAGGTAAAAAAAATAATAAAAATAATTATAAAAAATACAGATTATCAATGTAATTATGCATAAAGCAGCTATCGATTTTCCCAAGGGTATTGTTCATAACTCCAATAGGTCCAGGGAAAGTGTTTTTAATAATCTATCTTCATGTATAACGGTTATTTGAGATAATGAACGTCCCGTGATCTTGCTATTTGATGACAAAGGCAGCCGGCCAATTCCTCCTTTTAAGAGGGCCGAAATTTCGAAACGTCTACCCGTGTTTGTGTTTTGCTCGCTGTCGCGTATTGGCCACATGGCGGCGGCTGTTAGCGTCAAGGCACTCTTATCGCCAGTACTCCCGGGCTAGTACTATGACATTTCCACCTTTATACTGTGATCACTTGTCATCTCCTGAGGTGCAATTACCCGTCTGAAGGCTAAAGATAAAAACTGCAAATTGAAATTGAAAAAAAAACTTTTCTATTGCTTTTGTTTGACAACAATCGGAACTTGTCGAAAATGTAACTCTGCAAATTGAAATCTCCTACGATATTTCTGATTTTTTTCTCAAGCTGCGATATTTAATTTTTTGGAAAGACTTCCATATGTACCCCCTCGTATATATTTACATGATACAAAATTTATTTTCATTTTGGCCTTGTTTGATCAAAAACGGAATAAACAGCTATGTTGCATGTAAATATATGAGAGGGAGAGGGGGGGGGGGTACATAATGGAAGTCTTGATAATACAAGTAAAGAGCATTTCTAAAATAAACTACCAAATCTAATACCCCTACTACCCGCCTGGCTACAGAGCTATGCGCTCTGTAGACAGGCGCACCTATGCGCCCTAACCCCAAACCACCCCAACTCATTAAAGCCCCCACAACTATTGCACATCTGGGTTTCGGTATTCAGATTATTGGTAGTTTTGGTACAGTGCATAGCAGTGGCGTAACGGGCCTTCCCGCTCTGAGGGGGGGGGCAAATTTCCCAGTTTGGGGAAATTTTCCCTCTTAGGGGGGGTCAAAAGGCCAATTTTTCCCGGTCAGAGGGCTAAAAAACGGCTGATTTAGCATGATTTTTGCAAATTTTTTCCCGGCCAAAGTCGTCAGGGGGGCAACCTGCCCCCCCCCCGCCTGTTACGCCACTGGTGCATAGATTAGCCTGAGGACTCGGTCCTTTACAAGACAACCATATAAACGACAGGATATCATTTTACGTGGAGGTGTATGGTTATGCCAAAGCAAGCAACTAAAATAGTTTCTAATTATGTACTTACACTATGCTAACAATTATAGGTTTCCCGGTAAATTTAATCATTCCAATTAAACTTTGGGTTATTCGACTTCGCGCGAATTTGAATACACGCTAAAAGTATATTTCAAATTCCATATAACTCCAATTTCGCAAATCGTTCAAGCGATTAAACGAATAGAGCATTCAATCGCTAATAAGGTCTCCAATTTCCAGAAATGTTCAATCAAATTCCATGAAAAGGTACGGAATTAGGAGATAAGGTATTCAAAGCAAGCGTGATATGTTCATGTGGTTGCTTGTGCAAAGTAATTCGTTTTCGTTCGTTAAAATGTACAGCAGCTGAATTCATTTAGGAACGGCAATTTCTTTTTGGTTGCCAATGAGATGATCAATAGGCCTTGAATTGCCAGCAAATATAGGTAGACGTTTCATATAGAAGTCCCATGGATGCAAATGAGGTATTACAATTGATTCCGTCATGCGCTGTATGACGTTGTGCAGTAGCGCTTGACGGAATGAATGGCAATACCTCATTTCCATCAATGGGACTTCTTTATGAAACGTCTACCCAAATATAGACCAGTTAACAGCAATTTTTGTAAACATGTTAGGGCCTGGTATCTTGAAATAGGTCGGCCTGACTGTTACACACTGGGCAATTGTATCTGTTAGAGTTTTAATACTATGGGCCATAACGATTCGCAGGAATGGATTCGCAGGCAACAAAAGAAGTGACGTAGGATGTTAACTGGTCTATAGTACGTATATTTTCTTATAGAAAGGACAACATATATAAAGACAATAAAAACAGGTTCATAGTTGGATAATTAAAGACTGATATGATCATGTAAACGCATATTACAGTGAATTGTAAAAACTGTGACCGGGAAATAAATATTTTCATGATTTTCCTTTCCTTAAAATAACTTATCATATAAAGGTTCTTGCGAAATTAGTGCAGAAAAGTATTTAATTCATAAACATAGTTTTACCGTGTAATGGTTACGTAGGCCTATAGTAAAAGCTGTTTCCGGCAAGGCTGTCAACAAGGGCAAGTCACTGAATTATATCTCACCCCACATTATATACAAAGTGAATATATATGACCATGGTAGGGCTCTGTTTATATTTAATCTACAGTGGAATTTTGGATAATCCTGAGAAGAAGATAAAACAAAGAAAAAAAAAAAGAAAGAAAAACAGCATACAAACAAAAACTATGTTATGGATTAAATCGTATAAATCGTCAAGAAAAGAAAGATGAATTAAAGGGATTTATTGGTGTGAATCTATCGGCACATAATGAAATATCCCTAAATATGACGTACCAGATGGTTTTCATGGCCGTTTCTTTTCCAATAAATAATTATTCTACAGTATAGAAATTAATTCAAGATTTATTAAACAGCTATAGTTTCTGAAGGTTTGGTGTAGATTGTTCATATATCAAATAGAATACCCGATAATGTAAATTGAATGAACGTAAATGAAACTGAAAACAGAAGTAGGCTCACGTTGCTACGTGACGACATTCATGGTGAAATTGTATGTTCACACTCCTTGCGTTCATTACAAAAATATTTGAACAAAAGCTAATTTGATTAAACCAAAATTAATTTAATTGCTGTCTAAAAGCGAAGTTAAATACACCCAAATGAATTTGAATGGCTGAAAATGAAACTGTTTGTATTTTGTAGGAAATCGATACTGGTGTATGAGCAGTCAAATCAAATTCATCGCGAAATTGAAATTTGAACGAATATAACACTTATTTGAATGAAATAAGTACGAATTTGACCGGGAAAACCTATATATTATATACATAAATTCTTCAGATTGAATTTTATACAGAAAAAAAATTCTACGGTATCCAATTGTCTACCTTTTGTCTATCGAATCTCGTTTTCTGTAAAACCAAACATCTAAACTTTTATATGGTAAAAAAAACCACAGCTTATCTCACTCCCAAAATTATATACAATGTGAGTATACAATGTGTCACAAAAAAAAAATGTGCTGTGATTTTCAGGACGTGCGCCCTCTTTAGGATCACTCAACCGTAGAATTTTGTTGCCAGCATGTAGCATTGTCAGTTATCTTCTTTCCCTGCAAAAATTAGAAACTTCCATCAACTCCTTATGCAAATATCGGCAGTTATGCCGTTTCAACTTCTGCCAATGGGATTTACACAGGAATGAGAGGAGAAAACTTGGGCTGAGCATTAATACCTATAGGTCTCTAACCATAAATCGTATCGAGAGCATCAATTAAAGTATGCATTTTATGAATCCCTATGACCAGGCAAACAATCCAGAATCCTTTTTTTCTACAAAATGGAAGCATTCTTTAATTAATGACCTATGACCTTTCATGGTCCAAATTTCACTTAACCGACCTCTATACCACTTCATCTACCCCTCCATAATGTCCATCATGCTTTTTTTGTGTGCAAGCCAGTGTGTAAGGAATCCCTAGTAAGCGCATGTCTGTCTTTCCCCAAGTTGTAGTTGCTGGTACAACTTGGGGAAAGAGGGGTCTTCACTAGGGATTACTTCACTATGATGGTGGAAGGGTAGGGTAGGGTAGCTTAAGTGAAGTGGGGGTCAAGAAAGGTCATCTATGCAGGCTCGTACGTAGCGTTTGCGGTCATAGCCTCAAATCGAAATGGACCACTTTTTTACTGGTTTCTTTGAAAAATGTCTAAATTTGACAAAAGATTTTTTTCTGGTGATGAAGTGTTCAAAAAGCCCAAAAGGACAATTTGGGAGAGGGGTAGGTCCACTCGTACCCAAATATCTACACAAACGGAGACCTTCGCCCCAGAAAATGTCCACTTTCAATATTTCACAAACACCCAAATAAATTCTGCGTTTGGGCCTGTACGATTGGTCAATTATAACAATGTTCCAATTTTGCTGAAGTGCATACCAAATAGTTTATCTTGTCGCAAGGATCCACTGTGTATAGTTTATGTAGTATACGATTTATGGTTAGAGGGCTGAATGCTCAGCCCAAGTTTTCTCTCTTCAATTGTGTAAATCCCATTGGCAGACGTTGAAAAAGCATGATCTTGCATAATTACATGCTGGCAACAAAAAATCCATGGTTGTGTGATTCCAAAGAGGCCGCAAGTCCTGAAAATCACAGCACATTTTTTTTGGAGACACACTGTATACAGGGGCGGATCCAGGTTTTCTCATTAGAGCTAGATCTACACGGCCACTGACGCCCTGTTCCGTCATTCTTAGATATCTACAGGGCGCCCTGTGTTTTTAAAAGTCATTTTATAGATCTACAGTGCGCCCGGTGCTCTATGTGCTGCATGGCGACCTGTGCTCTGCAAAATATAGGAAGGGGCGCGCGCCGGGTGCGCCCCCCTCTAAATCCGCCCTTGGTATATGACCATGGTCGGTGTCTATTCTTATGTTTAATGTACAGGGAATATATTTGATAATTCTAAGAAGAAAACAAAAACAATAACAAAACAAATAATCAAAGACAACAAACAAAAAAGTAAAAATATATATAAAGAGACAGAAGGAAAGAAGAAAGAAAAATACATTTTTTATGGATTAAATTATGGATTTTATGGATTATAACTCGTAAAGAAAAGAAAGAATTAAAATGTCTTTAGTTACTTTACTGATTATCATTTCTTTTCCGATAAATAATTATTCTACAATATTGGATTAATCAAAGATTTATTAAACCTACGTGGTTTACATTTATCAAATAGAATGCTCAACAATGTAAATTGAATGAACATAAATAAAACTAAAAACTCAAGTAGATTCGCGTTGCTATGTGACGAAATACACGGTGAAATTATATGTCATTTTATCAAAATCCTTGCGTTCATTACACGAAATGTTAGGATAAAATCTCATTTAATTGCACAAAAATGATTTCCGCTGCTTAAAAACGAAATACATTAAAATGCCCCAATATGAAACTGTTTGTATTTTGTAGGAAATTGATACCGGTCTATGACTAAGCAATCAAATTCATCGCGAAATTGAAAGACCATAACACTTAATTAAAGGAAATAAGTGCGAATTTGACCGGGGAACCCTACACACTTAAAAATAGGTAGTCAAATATGACCCCCGATGACGATCAACTATACACCAACTACAATTTAGTCAATTGTGTACTAATTTTGTAGTCATATATAAACCTCTTACCTTCATAAATTACTACAAAGTAGTACAAAATGACTGACTACAAAGTGGTTGGTGTATAGTTGACCGTTATTTGACTACCTATTTTTAAGTGTGTATAGCAACAACAACACGTGGTGTCCAAACGTATTTCTGCAGTCTAGTATCATAACAAAATTAAGATCAGACACGAAGAAACAGCGAAATATGCACGATTTAGCAAGCTACTTACAGGTTCCACGTTCTGAATTAATTTTAAAACAGTCTCTTCGCTGAGCCGGGGCCGAATAACATATTGCTTCATACCACTCGAGCTTTCTCTCAGAAGATTTTCAGCACAAATCTGGGTTTAGAGTATACTAAGCGACATCCTCGTAACAATCTGAGTGTATATAGCGGATGGATCGCTACTATAGAAGTATAATTTTTTTTTCTGAAAATGCATGTGAATTCTGGAATTTTCTTCAGTAGACATTAGTATACAAATATTGAATGCCCAAGAGTGTGATAGTAAAAATATTCATGAGGTCAAATTTTGACTTTTCTATTTCACGAGGCGAAGCCGAGTGAAATGGAAGTCAAAATTTGACCGAATGATATATTTTTACTATTGCACGAATTTAAGCAGTCAATATTTGTTTTATATCGTGATATCACCGATTTTATTTTCAATCCATGTGATAGTAAAAAATATCACATGGCTCAAATCACTACAATCATGATATATAAAATCTATATCACGAGGACAAATTTTTGATTTTCCATTTCACGAGCCGCAGGCGAGTGAAATGGAACATCCAAATTTGTCCAAGTGATATATTTTTACTATTGCACGAATATAGGCAGTCAATATTTGTTTTATATAACGATTTCACATAGATTATAACCTCAGTGCAATAGTACAGTGCAATGGTAAAAAACTATTGCATGGCTAAAATCGCGCGAGAGTTATATAAATATTTATATGCCATCTACATACACATAAAGTCTGTAGTACCTCACACATTAGATGAGCCACCAACGTTTGCGTGTGACCAGTTTCCTATACCAGCTCTGTACAAATCACCTCCACGTTTGGACACCAGCGTAGATTGACTCCAAGCTACTCCCATGCCATAGCCAATGCGTTTTGACCAATAACATACATTCAACCATGGCGTTATTATACTACTTACTCCATGGTTCAACTATCCAAATAGCGACCCATTAACTTCTAAATCATGTTATACTCGATTCGCGCTGATATAGGGACAACCTGTACTTTTTGGCATCGCCTTTAAGATCGGATTGGCGTAATCTCGCATTACCTTAAATGTGCTGATACGCTATATAGTGGGTGAGCTAGGAATGTTGGTCGGTACCACCTGGGGGGGGGGGGCAAAGAGGCATTTATACCAGGGCTACCTCATACTATATGACATACACGAAATGTATGATGGCCATTCTGAAGGGGTAGCTTAAGGGAGACAGAGGGTAGGCCCATTTCATGATTAGGCGCCACTTTTGAATTTTGTCTTTTCCTTCCTAGCATATTCAAAATTATGGGATCAGAGTATCATTATTGTGGGTTTACCATTCCTCCCTATGGGCTCTACCTCCCATAGCTTAACCAACTTGCTTCTGTCACATGTTTAGGTGTTGTGATAACATAACATGACTAAAATGACCATTTTGGTTGGTCCAAACTGGAAATTATGGGTTATTTGTCAACTGCATTCTTCACAAACACATTTTCCCATATCCTCTAATTATTTTTGTTGAGGAAATATAAGTCCCAAGGAAAATAGATTTTCTTGTAAAGTATGATTGCATGCCAAAATCCAGTGTGTGGATGTGACAGGGCCGTTCACTTTTACACACATTTTTCAAAGTGGGTTTTAAAACAAACCTCAATTATTTCTGTTCGAAAAGGATATGGTCAATTGATAATTTATGTCCTTAATTATTGGACTAAAACATTGATGTTGTACGATGCTCCACTCTAATTTTTGTTGAAAGTTAAAATGGAGCGGTCGCATCATGTCCGTCACTTATTTTTTTCACATCACATATTTTAAGTTGTAGATTGAGGATTTGGGGGGTGTAACAAGAATGAATATTCTACTTGTAATATTATTGAAATACCAAGTGGAAAGGCTTTATACTGGTACCATACACATTAGGATCAACGATCTTATGGGCCTGGGCAATCATTTAATTTGTCCGTTTCCTTTGTGACATTAGTCACATCCGTCAATCGGAAAAACAAATTTATTTCATGACTCAAATATAAATATCATTAGTGTACCAAATTTTAGTTATTTTGTTAGGGCTATTGGTGGGCATAAAAAGCACAAGGAGTTATGTGTCATTATATGCTCTTTTAATTAATGCCAGACCACTGAAAAGGTGCACGTTCACACCCATTTGTCACATTCATCAAAAAGGAGTTTTGGATAAAAAAAAAACTATCTAACTCATCAACTAACCTGTTTTTTTGGCTTTTTACCCTTGTATGGGTGATATTTATAATGTCAGTAGGTTGACTTGATGTATTTCAGAACCATTTCCATTTTAAATTTTTCATTAAACTCTTCCTCTTGGCCTTGCTCAGTAATGCATGGGCTTATGAAACATTTAATTTGCAGGCAAAGAGGCCAGAAAAAAAACATTTAAAATTAAAAAAAAAAAAAAAAATCTTTCTCAAAAAAAAAATCAGCTGGACTGAATAAATAATTCTTCAGATTAAACATCTACTCTAATAATTGCAAAGGCCGTTCACAAGAAGAAAGTCACATGCACCCTAAAACTAGTCAAATATTGCTGATTCCCAATAAAAGTGTTTTGAAATATTCTACTGTGTTGTAGAACTCATAAAATTTTAAATCTTCAAGCATTCTTGGTGAAAACAACTTATCAAACATATTAGTTGTCCGTTCACCATTGTAATATGTCACATCCAAACATTTTACAAACATGATATCAACATTATTTATCCTTGACCAGCTGGCATTATTGCCCCATTACCTATACCAAAGCTTTAAACCATTGAATTATAATCAGAGCCATACATTGATTCATTTTTCAGTGTGAAGTTAATATTTAGAAGCAATTCCATTTTGGTCACAAAATAAACCTTGAAATTGCCATATATTGTGAAAAACAAACAAATTATTTAAATTTGTCCTAGAGGAACCCTGGGGTATACTTTCTGTTGGCCAATGTCCCATTGTCATTATATGGACAAAGTCAATGTACATTATTCATGTAATTTTGAATTCTTTTCAACAAAATTACCCAAATTAAAAGTAACGTGAATTTTATTTGAGAAAGGTGAACGATTAAGCTAGCCAGAGGTATTTTATGAAAACCTGTAGCCTTGGAAAGAAGAAAGAGTACTAAACAAATTTTAAACTCACTTTGAAAAATTAACCCTCAGTTGACAAAAGTGGCGCCTAATGTGAAATGGGCCGGAGCAAGTATGATATACAGGAGGTCAAAGTGGTTCAAAGGTTGTTGAATTGATTAACCAAAATTTCGTATGTTACAAGGTTAAAAAAATGTATAATGTGTGGCTTTCTCTGACTTACCCGTACGGAGTTATAAGCTGAAACCGATTATTGTGTATGTCAAAGGTCAAATTAGCGTCTACAGGGGGTCAAATACTAAAAAAAGCTCAATTTCAGTGGAAAAGGTCTTTATTGTTTGTATTGTTTATAACAATTAAAATAAGGAAGTAGTTTGGACATCTGCAATGTGAATTTAACAAGTTACGCACATCATTAATACTACCCCTATACCCTTATAGGGGCTGGGGTATTGTTGGGTGTTGTAACTTGGAACTCTACATTGTACATGTCCAAACTATAACCTTATTTTACTTGTGATCCATTACAAATAATATGAGACCATTTCCACTGAAAATTGAAAGATATTTTTAATATTTGACCCTGTAGAAGCTAAATTGAACCTTTGACCTAAATAACGGTTTTCAGCTTATACTCCATAAGGTAAGTCGGAGATAGCACAAACTATACATGTTGTAATCTTGTGATCATACCGAAACATTTGTATGCAAATTCAAAAAACATTGGACCACTTTTGAATTTTGACCCCCTGTATAATTCTCTTGCGGCCCCTTTAGCTCGCTTAAGCTACCCTAAGAATGGCCATCATGCATTTTTGTGTACGTCATAGAGAGATAGCTCTGGTATAAATGGCATCTTTGCCCCCCCCCCCCCCCCCAGGTGGTAACCAAAGGCTACTTCAGAGATGGTCTGGCTCTCCCACTAATAGTACCAATCATATAGTGGTGTGAACTGGAAGTTAAGCGAAGAGGTGGTATATTGTCTCTACTGCTGTTTATGAACACTAGCGCAATTTGTTTATAGGCCAGCGAGTTGTAGTTTGTGGAATAATCAGAGTTATCGTTTCGCCAGACTATAAGTTTTGATGCGATGGCTAATACTTTGCTTTCGAATTTATGAGCTTATTTGTATTTATGCGGAACACGTTTTGAAACCATGGCACACCGCCACCCAGTGGTGTTTGTATATATACAAACATAAAAGAACATATTACACTGCGTTTAAAATAGAATCTTAGAATTACGTACCAAAACGAAAATAGAGATTATACAAAGGGTACAGGGCCAATCCACCGGTCTTCTTATTGATAGACACAAAGTTAGACCCTAATAAAAGGATGACCGAATCACAAGCGGATGCGATAGTATGTTACAATCCTGCAGTTTGTTTCTTAATAATATTTGAAAATATGGCCGTATTTCCTTAATGTATGAAGCAAAGTCCAAATGTTGCACAATATGAGTCGGTTATTTCTCACTTCATAATTCGGTTGTTCATTATGAAACAGAGGGTAATTAATTTTATTAAATGGTGGAAGGGGCAATTCGGCTGTTCGTTTTGTTCCAGGGACAACGCACACCGAATAAGTTAACCTGGGCTCTAGGCTAGGTTTGTTTCAAATAGTGCGAATTCCGTAAGGGTTTGAATTTCCGTGCAACCTATTGTTCCGTGAACTATGTAGCATCAATTCGGGTAAGAGTAGTTCGCATACCGGCATTAAGAGGCCAAAGTGGTGTAAAACAGACAGGAGCTAGCAACCAGACACGATTCTGTAATTATACATGAGGTGTTTTGAAAAACACTGATATGGTCACGGTTATATTGACAAGTTAACAGCAATGTTTGTAAACATGTTAGGGCCTGGTATCTTTGAAATAGGTCGGGCCTGACTGGTACCACTGGGCAAATTGTATCGTTAGAGTGTTAATTACTATGGGCAATAAGGGCGCACACCACTAAATAATCGCTCCATTGAAATACACGAAAAATAACACATGCGCCCGTGATGTGCACCCCGCGTGAAAATATGTTTGAATATTATGAATCATTTCCCATAGATCACAACTAAAATTTTCGAATAAGTTTCATTTTTTGATATCATTTAGTGAGAGATTTTAAGAAAAGGCCATAGAACAGCGCCAACTATTTTGAGCCGACGTGTACGCCATCCCTTTCGACCAGGGCCGGGAAGTCGAGGGAATAGTTTCTACCCGATCGATTTGGCAAAATTTGGGATAATCTCAGCGATGGTCAAAGCTATACTCTTCACTTTAGTATAATATAACACCCTCACTAGGAATTGGTCCCCACGGACTGCAAAAATATCGCAAACATGTTTTGTCATTTTACCGGAAATACCTACAATTCCCCCAAACGTGGAGTTGATTTAGGGTTGTGGCCCTTCGAGCCACACTGAGAACATTGTTTTGATTTTTTCTGATTTTGACAAAGATGGACGGTTAGAAAAAAGTGTCATTTTTTGCTTTCCACGACCCCATGAAACGGGAGGTATGGGTATCCAAGTAAATTGATAATATTCTAAAATAATACAATTTTTGTGCATTTGGCGCTCTTTACGGCGTTTACCCAAAGAAATAACAAGCTTGTTAAAAAACGTTTTGTGGAAACTAAGTATGATTTGTGAGATCAAAGCATCTTTGAATTATCTTCAAAGAAATGTAAAGAATACATCGAACACATTCCCTTAAGTAAATTGATATGGCTTTTTCACTGTTCCCCCCCCCCCCCCGCTCGGGCTGTCACTATACCGCGTGTATGACAGGATGCGTGCAATAATAAGGCGGTGGGGTGGGAACTAGTAATTTTCGGCTCTTTGATGTAGCTCTTTTTCTACTTCGGTCTTCTTAAATATTTCAATAAAGTAAAAAAAAACCTAAATGGTTGTTTTCTTCTGAAAATAACCCTCTCTAGGGATTTGGGTGGAGTATTAAATGTACCAATGTTAAAAACTCGAGCACGCTTTTTGGTCATTAAATGAAGGGAAACGCGGTTTGACATCTCGATTCCCTGCAAACAAGAACAAACGAGACTTGGATTGCTAACAGCTATCAATTCGCCTTTATATCATAAACACACACACCCCACGCCATTACATTGAATTTCAAGGTAATTCTTTGATTCGCGAGCTGTCAACAAATCCATATCTCAATCAGGATTTGAGGACTAAATGGCAGTCCATATGAAAACACGGCTCATTAAATCGAACATTTTCATGAGCAACTTGTCTTCAAGCGATTTCCTTTGTTTAATCGTTAAAAAAGGGATATGTTCAAATGCGATTGGTCAAATCAAATATAGGATGTCAATGTAAAATCTCAAAAAATTAAAAAAATCTGAGGTCTTTTGCAGACTCGAAATCGCAAAAATTTACACTCCCGTATGAGGTTAGAAGGCGAACACCACTAAATAATCGCTCCATTTGAAAATACAAGTTAAAAATACCACATTGCGCCCCTGATTTGCCACCCGGTGACAATATTTTGAATATTATGAATTAATTTCCATAGATACAACTAAACTGGCGGAATAAGTTTCATTTTTTGAATCCTTCTAGTACGAGAATTTAAGAAAAGGCATTTATGAACAGCGCCACCCACTATTTGAGCGAGCGGTACGCCTAATAGCCGCTTTCGACCAGGGCCGGAAGCGAGGGACTAGGTTCTACACCGAATCGAATTTGCAAATTTTGTTGTAATCTCAGCGATGGTCAACATACTCTTTCATTTTATATAATATAACACCCTCATAGGAACCGGTCCCCAAAAGAATGCAAAAATATCTAAAACATGTTTTGTCATTTTACCGGATCTACCTACCATTCCCCCAAACGTCTGGAGTGGAGTGATTTAGTGTAGTGCGCCCTTTCATAACAATTCGCAGGAATGAATTCGCAGGCAACAAAAGAAGTGACGTAGGATGTTAACTGGTCTATAAGTTTGGCCATTTTGGGGAAATACAGGCCGCATGCGCTGGATGATGATATGGCCACTGCGTGTGCGCTTGATTCTGTTCGAGATGATGCTAGTTGTACAATAATATCGCTGAACAGGCTGCTGACAACCACCACCAAAGCCATTACTAAGACTTGTCGACACGCTAAGAAGAAGAAGTGTTCTTTGCCTTATGTTACTTGATCGAAATTAGCATTGGCATGTGTTATTTGTGATTTATTTTTACTTTACAAAACCATCATAAGCTATCCCATGGGTTTCTATTGAAATGCTTTTTGATATCACTTTGACCATCATGATCATGATGATAAAAGTGATATAATACTTCATGGCTTTAAATATTTGAAATTGGCTGGCTATGATTAGCGGCATATTTGTGAGCACCAAATCCATTTGTATATTAAAAAAATGTACATTATAATTTTATATTTTGAAATTATCCTTCTATGGTACTTGCAATTTTAGCAGTTTTTCATCGCAGATGTTTATTTTCGGTTTGGGTACAGCCTCCTAAGTATTGTACGCACCACGGTCCAGTGTGTATAATTCGGCGTAGTGTGCATACGATCGCGGGGAAGAAATATGACGCAGAGCGGCCCGATCTCGTGTGCCGGTTGTTTCCGTTTAGTTAAGGGTTATACCGGTTGGTGTACACGTATGTATTTAGTCCCTGCCACGAGTAAATTAAGTAGCCGATTCTGTAAATAGATATTTGTGATCTGTGATGTCTTGTGATGGTTGATTGATTTGTGCGGACTATGTGTGTACATGAGGTATTAACTCCATGGTGTGACGTGGATATGGTTAGCGGGGAAGGCGCTGAGGGCTGTGAGTTGGTCTGTATACATGCCCGTAGAAATGACTGTCTGTTTTGCGGCCGCAGAATCAGAATAGGTTTGCATGATAGCAGTGGATGTATGACATCATGTATACATGAACAATACATGGGTGAAATTTAGCATTATGAAAACCATTGGCAAAAGAAAATGTAATGTAATGAATGGGAGTTATTTTGTTTTTGCACAACGAATATGGGAGAAAAAAACAAGGGTTTTGTCCCGGCAGTTTATTTATATGACATAATGCGGAAAACACCAAAATTGTGGTGTCGTGTTCGCGGAGCCTAATTGATGTGCAGTTATTCGGTTGGTATTTTTGGTTCTTGTACGAAGGAAACTCGGTAGATAATCAGTTATTTTTATTTCTGTTTGAGACCAAATACTTGCTTGTAACTACAGAAGTAGATGTGAGGCAAAATGTAGCAGCTTAACCCAAATTCAATAGCAAATATTTTAAGGGCCAGTTTTCGTGAATCTAGCACCTCATTTTGTTCACTAGATATCCATGGAAAAACGATTTCCACAATTTAAAATTGTTTTGACAGTGCGTTTTAATGTTATGCCAAAGTGTGCATCACCGCTGCCCAATTGGGAAACTAAATACGAATTACAACATACCTATAATTATCCTACCATTAAATGATAAAATTCTCAACTTTTGGTGGCACGTAGAAGGAATTGACTGTGCATCACAAAGGACCCTTTGATAATGCATCACCAGACAACTGTTATAAATACCAAAGATGCAAACACAACACCTTTTTTTTTAAATGTTCAACCAACATTCATTATACTTTATAAATCATGCTGCACATTTAGAAGATAGTTTAAATGTTGTAGGTAGTTACAAATACGTTACAGTAATAGGTCATGAATTGTACAGGTTAGATTAAGTATATAGCCTATGTATTTTACCTAATGATATTTCCAAATAAGACCTAACAATATTCATAATTAATTCCTCAATGATATACTTAGTCAATCTACTCATTCCTGCCTGTAAAATTGGAAATAACAAAACACCTTGCTTATAAAAAAATCAGGCTCTTCAAAAATCTGTTCTACCAAAACTTAATTGCTCCATTTTATCATTAATTTTATAGCTCCTTTAAATTAATTAATTTTTCACTTAAAATCAACCGATTTCAGCCAAAAAAGGTGGGGGTTTAAACCATTACCCTATTCCCCCTGCCAACCATTAAAGCGCACAATGGCAGTGAGAAATCAAAACACTGCCTAAATAAACGTTACACCTCCGTCCAAAAGTGCCATCTTCACCAAATATTGCCAAAAATTTTTCCTTATGTAAATTTACCCATATTATAGATTGTCTTTAATGTACAGTCAAACCTCACAGCTAAGGGTTTTTGCAGCTGATTACTTTCTCGATGATTTTTTTTTAAAATTTGATAAAATGGTTCCTTTAAACGGTACTGATAACAAATAAAAATAAAAAGGGGGGTCACGACTTCGTTTTTGAGAAAAAGGCAATCCAAAAAGTATTATACCGTCACAAATTTACCACCGGAAACCCTATGGGACATTCCAAATTAATGCTTGAAATACACCACAGAAAAAAATCTGGTTCGATGAATTTTTTTTGTTTTCAATTATGTTGGTGGACAAAATTACATGCGTTCAAAATGGTTAAATAAAAAAGTGGTGTTACCGACTTACTTTTTCTGGAATATCGCAAAAACACGATAATAAAAAAGGGACTTTCATAGTATTTTCGTTTCACGTTTCTTCACATGTTCGCGTACTATCAGACGCAAATTAGTCAACGCACCAAAACCATCAACGCGCGAGTGAACTTGCGACCGGCCTCAAGAAAGATCACTTTTTATTCATGCAGTCGAGCCGTTATGGTTGAGCTTTCTTACGGATACATGAGTCAGATTGAGCAAAACGTGGTTCGCTATTTAAAAAAATCTGATTTGGCGAACTTTGACAGAAGTCGGGCTTATGTTATGTCTTTGGGTTCGCCCGAAAACTAAATGTTGACCCTAATAATAAGCCCAATTTCATAGAACTTTCGACAAAATGTGATTCTTGTAAAACAAATTGAAATAAGGAAAGGAACCAGAAGACCGGTCTGGCACAAGCCTCATCCAGCCTCATTCACCTTTAAACTGAATAGTTTTTTTTCTATTACCGCTTTCTTGAGTGGGTGGAAACCTGTGTTTAGATGAAAAAGATAAATCTATTTCGTTGATCATTCAAGTCAAAGAAAATCGTATCAAACCGGTTACTATGATTTGCGTAAAAATGCCAACGAAAAATAGAAAGTTACACACACATACACCCCACAAGTAACCGTGGGAAACAAAACTTGCGGTTTTGATGGTAGTGCCATACTGCATGTTGCAAAAAAGCCCTATTCAATTATGGGCTAATAACAGTGGTTAAACCACTAACTAAAAACGGCGGTTTTTTGTTATATCTTGGGAATGGCGATGGATTCGAGGGCTCCAAAATTTCAGGACGACAATGAGAAAAATACGGCCTTTGATATGACATCAAAATCGATTCTACTCAGGTAAATCAGGGGGGTCCCACCAAAGGACGATCGGAAGACACAGCCCCTTTACAAAAGAACATGTATTATTTTAAACTCGTTAAGACCCCCTACAAGAAAGAAGACATATTTTGTGTATTTTCTTCAAAGTTTGGTTCCTGTTTGTTGCATTTCAAAGTGGAGCTTATGTCGGCCCTAAACATTGCGGGAAATGGCTCTTATGTTATTGTGTCCAAAAAGATCTATCCCGTGTGTGTGTATCCAAATTTTGTACGAAAAATGTACGATATTTATCCTTAGTTAGACATTATCGTCTCGGAACCAACGGGTAAAATTGGTGTATAGTGAGTGTAACACCAGTCAAAGAAAAATTACGCTTTTGTAACGTAGTTTTTGCGCTCTGGTTTTTTTTATTGGCGTAAAAACTCGTGGGAAAATTGTCACCAGCAGTGAAAGTTTGTGTAAAGCATACGCTTTTCTTTTTTGGGGCGTTGTACGACGACACAAGCTGCTGGAGCGCGCTTGTAATTAAGAGCAAAGAATCAGCTTTTGTGCATCCCTTAGTAACAAATTCAAGCTGACAATCCATAAAATGTCAACTCATTATGATTTTTGTATACTCTCATAATAAATATTTGAGGCACATAACAAGTTATGGTCAACTGTTACTGTCTTCATGTGGTTACCTCGTCTTCACCCAATCAAACGCCACTTATACGCGATGCATTGTCTTTTTTAAAGGGAACAGTCTTTTATTCGATTAACCGGTTATTTCCATTTCCATTCATAAAATCCATTTGGACTTCGAGATTTCATCTAAAAATCTAATTGTTTGTAATTAGTAAAGACTGCCAACTTTGTCCAAAATAGTTTACCCAGATATTACCTTGCTGATGCTAGGCGCAATTCCGCGCGCGTGCGAGAGTGTGGTGTGTGTGTGTTGTGCGTGGTGCGGTGTGTGTGTGTGGCTGTGTTTGTACAGAAGATTAAGGGTGCTTTTTTGTGTAAAAAGTATCTTGTTTGTCTTTTTTCCCTTGTGTGTCTAGCACGAAGACGTTTTTTGAACTGGTTTAGCGGAGGGGTAGGGAGGGGTGTCGGTTTTGTAATGGCCATTTTAGTGGTTTTAAAAAAGTCACTAAAGAATGAACACACAAGTTGTTTGTAATGGCCACCACAAATTGTGTTGTACTTTAAAAAACCCATATAAACACGTTTTTGTGAATGAAAGTCACAGATTAAAACACGTGTTTGTTGAAAAGTAACACAAGTAAAAGCCACAAGGTTATACCTCCGTGTCCGTGTTGTAGGTGTGTGTGCGCGTTGTCAAACTTAATGCGATTCCAAAGACCAGTTCTCTCTCTATTGTAAAAAATGTCCGCCAATAGTAGGTTTCAATTTACCACTAGAACTTCATGATCACAACATTCAAAGTAGTAGTAGTGTTGGGTAAAATAACCACCCAATAGCAACCCAACATACAAAAACTGAGATTTTGCCGGATTTGTTGGTATCGAATTGACATTATAGAACTGGAGCTAGCACACATTTGTAACCACATCTTAAGTACAAAGGTTTGAGTGATAAACGATCGGACAGACTGACCAGAACCCCTTGAAACGTGATTCTAAGTGCCGCAAGTGGTGCTTAAGGAGAGGGGGCCAAAACAAGTTTGTACAGGGGTCAAATTTGTAAATTGACCAATCATGTGGAAAAGCAGCAATGTTAGTGTCTAACCATAAGGATTCATAAAGGTATAGTTGTAATATGTACAGCCTAAAGTTTCAGAGTTATAGGCTAAAAAACGCAAAAATCAATAATAAGGGTCAATTTCAAGTTGTACAGGGTCAATTTACAGTTGATTCCTATTTGGATAAAAATGGTGCAAAATTATTGGTGGAGTTCATAGGATTAAAAAAGGAATAGTTTTGCGTATTAAATGCTTAGGTTCCGATGTAGGCGGGCACAGAAGGTCAAACGTCCATTGCATTCAAATGGGGGTTTAATCTTGTTACCCCCCTACGTTCTTAAGCAAGCATTTGAACACTCAAAACATTCAATTTTTTATCCGATGAGCTCCACCAATAATTTGCACCATTGTTATTCAACTTCGGAGCAGCAACTTTAAAATTTTGACCCCTGTACACTGAAATCTGACCCCCCGTATATGATTTTTGCTTGTTTTACAATAACCTGAAAACTTTAGGGCTTAAATATTACAAACTTTATACCTTTTCTGAATACTTATGTTGAAACATAACATGGGGTGCTTTTAATCATGATTGGATCAACTTTACAAATTTGACCCCGGTACAAACTTGTCTTTGCACCCTCTCCTTAAGGCACCACTGCAGGCACTTAAGAATCAATTTCAGGGGGTTACCCGTCAAGTTGTCAACATATTAATCACTCAAACCTTGTACTGGAGATGTGTTACAAAGTGGTTGCTAGTCAGGGGTCTATTAGTGTGGATACAAGGACCCAAACTAATAAGTATTCCGTCAATATTCAAGATTTTCAGAAGCCCAGCACGGACGGGTACTGGTTTTGAATGGGCCCCCTTGGTTGGGACTCTATGTTTTTCTTTGTGGTCGGCAAACATTGCGAGACGGATGTGGAATTTCTAAAGATTACCGTAACGTTTTGCCTCTCTATATATATAGAACCTCTTTGCGTTTTTACAGTGAAGTGACTGTGTTTCTAAATCGATGGTTATTAAAGCTATACAAAAAATCAATTCAGAAAAGTACCGTCCACAAGAATTATAGGTTTTGTCTTGGCCTTTTTCCTTTCAAAGTAATTCTATTGTTAAGCAGCGAAAGCGATTTTCTTGGATAGATTTAAAATGCTTCTTCCCAATAGACAAGTTAACATCCTAAGTCAATCTTTTGTTTGCCTGCGAATCCATTCTGCGAATCGTTCCGGCCATATAGTATTAAAAACTCTAACAGATACATTGCCCAGTGGGTAAAGTCAGGCGACCCCCCCATTTCAGATACCCGGCCCCACCTAACCATGTTTACCAAAAAATTGCTGTTAAACTGGTCTTTTAACCTTATGGATATGCCACCCACCGAAACTTTCCCAGCTTATATATTAGCGCGAATCGAGTATCCTAAGGGTTTGTCCCAGAAATGATTAGTACCCATCGATACCTAAAATTGTTTTATTTTTTTCCATAGAAAACAATACATTACGGTGGTAGGTAAGTTGGTTTTAATATCAAACTTCAGTATACTGTAACCTTCATAAGAATTTTTGAAATCATAAAAAATCAACTTACAAAGGAAAATTACACTTAATTGTGCTAGAGGTGCTGATTTAATCCTTTGGGCTAAGTGAAAAAAATTGTGATGTGTACTTTTACCCTCTTCCTGGCAAGCTTTTTACAACATGCTTGGAGTCCCTTCGGGGGAATTCGTTAAAACACTCAAAAGTGTGATTGTGGTACCAATAGAGAGCCTCTGTCGCGCTCATCCTTTTTCTTCGATTACCACACTGATACTAATAGGCCCACATACGACGTAAAAATGATGTCATAAACTCGTAGGACAGTAAAAGTCAGGGGCCACACAAGCCATTAGGCCTATTATATAAACTATTTTGGTACTTTCTGCGAGTAACGCACTAAAAACCCTCGTTATTGTATATATAAACGCTGTCTTTTGCCATGATTTAGACCCAAAACCAGCTTAAAAATCTGATAGTCCCAATATTTTGGTGCAAAAATTGGAATTTTCGCTCTATTGTGCACTGTTGTTTTCTGAAATTGACAATTTTTTGATGCCTCATATGGTCTTTATGACGTACACTGTGATGGCCATAAAGGGTTATGTGGGACTTATCTGGTATCAAGGGAAAAGAATGAGTCATAGCTATTCTATTGGTACAAAATTCAAACGTATCAAGTGCTTAGTAAGAGATTTCCGAAGGAGGATAATGTGATGCCAAAAAAAAGGCGTGTAAGTAGAGGGATAAACACCACACATTACATTTGTTTTCACTAGCCCAAAGGATGGGAATTCAGCACCTTAACACAATTAAGTGTTATTTTACTTTGTTAGTCGATTTTTATGATTCAAAAATGAATTGAAAGGTTATACAGTATAATGAAGTGGGCTATTAAACCAACTTACCGAAGTATTGATTTTCTATGGAAGAAAATAACATTTTGGGTATGTTCAATGGGGTATAATCATTGGGAAACCCTGTATATATAATTTGATAATGAGTGACACCAGGCCGGCAGTCAATCTATGATTGATTTCAGATTTGGGAAATGAGATGTACACATAGGGAAATGAAATTAATGTTCGGTTTTTTTTTTTATTTTTTTTCATATACAATTTTGACACCAATCTTTTCCACTACAGAGTTCATGGAGAATCTGAAATTCATTGGGTGTCATTTTTAAAATGTGTTCGGGTGTTTTATAGGGAGGGTGGGGTGGGGGGGTTTGAGAGGCACGTACAGAAAATTACAGATCAGATTAAACAATAATTGCCTGGTGTTAACACCGGATTTCAAGCCAACCACTTGCAGGTTATGTTCCGCCAATCCATGCCAGTAACGAATTTTGATGAGTTTTTTCCGATGTTTGGGATTAGCAAAATCGCTGTGCTTATCCCTTTAACAAACAAGTGAGTGGGACAGTCTTAGATAAAGCCGTGTTTTGCATTCAGGGTTTTCAGTGATAGTAAGGAGAAATGGTGGAACTGCTAAAAGGCAGGGCTCTAAAGTGCCTCCGAAATTTGAATTTAAAAAATTTAAACTGACCCGACTCCACCAGTAATATTATACCTCGACCCACCCGTAATATTATACCTCGACCCGACGGAATCGGTCAGGGGAAATTTCGGGTAAACGGGGTGCCCTGCAGGTGAGTTGAACGCAAGAATACCTTTAAACTGTTTTGGTTTCTTTCACATCGGGTATTTTCTGTCACAACTCGTTGAACTTGAACGCGTTTATTATTCTAAAGCCGATTTTTTCTATGAGAGCTGGAAGAAAAAAAGGGTGTTATACTACATGAAGACAATTTTTGACAGCACACAGAGCGTTTACTTTACTCATTTTGGTTGGACTCTTTGGGTACTCACCAATTTGTCCAAAAATAGTTACCCAGCTATCTAACGATGATGCTAGGTCGCAATTCAATGAGGAGAGAGGTGAGAGTTGGCTGTGTGTGTGTTGTTTGTGCGTGTTGGCCACCGTTGAGGGTGCTGTGTTGTGTGTCTTTACCAGAATATATTTTGTGCCTTTTTTGTGTTTGTAATACAAAAACGTATCTTGTGTGTCTTTTTTTCCTTGTGTGTTCTAGTCACAGAAGACGTTTTGACATGGTTTAGAGAGGGGTAGTTAGAGGGGTTTGTTGTATGTATGTAGATGGCATTTTGTTAGTGGTTTTAAAAAAGTCACATAAGCATGGAACACACAAGTTGTGGTAATGGCCACACAAATTGTGTTTTCGTTCTTTGTACTTTAAAAAAACCCTTATAAAACCGTTTTTTGTGATGGAAAGTCATCAGAATAAACCAAGTGCTGTGGGAAAGTCACAACAGTAAAAAAGACAAAGTTACCTCCAGTGTCCCGTGTGGATGGGTGTTCTGTGCGCGTGTCAAACTTAATGCGATTCCAAAGACGCCTCTCTTTATTGTAAAAAAAATGTCCCGCCAATAGTATGTTTCATTTTACCACTAGAACTTCATGATCACAACATTCAAAGTAGTAGTAGGTGTGTGAATTTAAACCCACCCCAATAGAACCCAAAACAATCAAACCCAACTGATATTTTGCCGGATTGTTTTGTATCGAATTGACATTATAGCCTGGAGTAGCACACATTTGTAACACATCTCAAGTACAAAAAGTTTGAGTGATTTAAATATATTGACAGACTGACAGGAAAAACCCCTGCAAAGTGATTATTAAGTGCCGCAAGTGGTGCCTTAAGGAGAGGGGGCCAAAAAAGTTGTACGGGGTCCAAATTTGTAAATTGTCCAATCATGTGGAAAAGCAAGCCCTGTATGTGTCTCCCAAAGGATTAATAATAATAGGATAGTTTGTAATAGTACAGCCTAAAGTTTCAGAGTTATAGGATAAAAACAGCAAAAATCAATAATAAGGGTCAAGTTCAGTTGTACAGGGGTCAAATTTAAAGTTGCTCAATTTGGATAAAAAATGTGCAACATTATGGGTGGAGTTTCAAGGATTAAAATAAAAGGAATAGTTTTGACGTATATTAAATGCCGTTAGTTTCCGATGTAGGGGGACAGAAGGGCAAAGTTCCATGGCATTCAATGGCTTTGATCTGTTACCCCCCTACTTTCTAGCAAGCATTTGAGGAAACTCAAAACTATTCCTTAATTTTATCCTATGGGCTCCACCATAATTTGGCAGTTTTTGGCACCATTTTTATTCTCAAAAAATCGGGCAGCAAACTTTTAAAATTTGACCCCTGTACAACTGAAATTGACCCTTATATTGATTTTTGCTGTTTTTAGCCTTAAACTCTGAAACTTTCGGCTGTACTTTGTACCTTATTACAAAACTATACCTTTCTGAATTCCTTATGGTTAGACATAAACATGGTTGTTTGCTTTTCAACATGATGGGGACAAACTTTACAAATGTTGACCCCTGTACAACTTTGTTTGGCCCACTCTCCTTAAGGCACCACTTGCGGCACTTAAGATTCACATTTCAGGGGTTCCCGTCAGTCTGTCACTATTTAATCACTCAAACCTTTTGTACTTGAGATGTGTACAAATGTGTGCTAGCTTCCTGGGTTATTATGTGTGGATACAAGTACCCAAACTAATAATTTATTCGGCAATATTCAAGATGTCAGAGCCCAGCGGAACGACTGGTTTTTGAAGGGCCCCCTTGGTTGGTAATCTATGTTGTCTTGTGGTCGGCAAAAACATGCAAGACGATGAATTTCTAAAGATTACGTAACGTTTTGCCTCTCTATCTGATAGAACCTCTTTGCGTTTTACAGTGAAGTGATGTGATTATAATCCGATTGTATTAAAAGTAACAAATCCATTCCGAAAAATACAGTACACAGAATAAGTTTTGTACTGGCCCTTTCCTTTCATGGAACTTTCTATTGTTAAGAGCGACGCGTTCTCTGATAGATTAAAAATGCTTCTTCCCTATAGACCAGTTAACTTCCGAAGTAACTTCTTTTGTTTGCTGCGATCCATTCCATTCCTGCGAATCGTTACGGCCCATAGTATTAAAAACTCTAAACAGATACACTTCTGCCAGGGTGTGTAACAGTCAGGACGACCTATTCCAAGTACCGGCCCTCCTAACATGTTTACAAACATTGACTGTTTAATGGTCTATTTCACCTTATGGATAGGACAAAAACTTTTCCGCGTCTATATTAGCGCGAATCGAGTATACATACAGGGTGTCCAAGAAGGATTGTACCCATCGATACGTAAAATGTTTTATTTTTTTCCATAGAAAATCAGTAACATTAGGTAAGTTGTTTAATAAACTCATTACTGAACCTTCATAAGGATTTGAATCATAAAAATGAAATTACCAAGTGAAAATACACGTAATTCTGTTATAGAGGCTTGATTCATCCTTGGGCTAAGGTGAAACATAAATGTATGTGTACTTTACCCTCTTCTGGCCAAGCTTTTTTACAACATGCTTTAGTCCCTTCGGGAATTCGTTATTAAACAATCAAAACGGTTTTGTGATGGTGGTACCAATAGAGAGCTTGTGTCTACTTTTCCTTCGATACAAAATGAGTACTAATATGCAAAGTACGACGTAAAATGAGTAATAAACCTCGCTAGACAGAAAGCTCAGTGGCCACACAAGGCATATAGGCCTATTATACTATTTGGTCACTTTTCTGCAGAGGTAAAAGCACCTTTAAAAACCCTCTTTAGATATAAAGATGTCTTTGCCAAGATTAGAGCCCAAAACCAGCTTTAAAAATCGGATAGTCTAACTTTCTGGTTTGCAAAATTGAATGTTCGCCTATTGTTGCACTTGGTTTTCTGAAATGACAATTTTTTTGCATAATGGTATGTATGATCATGTGCTGCCATAGGTATGCTGTATTATCTTGGTATCAAGGAAACGAGAATGATCATAGCTATCTTTGGTACAAAATCACGTATCAAGTGCTTAAAAGATTTCCGAAGGAGGATATGTGATGCAACAAAGGTGGTAAGTCGGAGGGATAGCACACACATACATTTTGTTACTTAGCCCCAAAGGGATGGATGGATCAAGCACCTCTAACACAATTAGGGTTGTTCTTTGTTAGTCGATTTTTATGATTCAAAATTCTTATTATGAAAGGTTACAGTATAATGAAGTGGGATATTAAACAACTTACCTAATGGTATTGATTTTCTCTGGCAGAACTAAAACTTTTGGGATCAATGGGTACTAATCATGTTGGGACACCTTGTATAATATATTTGATCATTGAGTGACACCAGCGCAGTCCATCTATGACTTATTCAGATTTGGGAAATGAGATTGTACTACATAGGGAGACATTAATGTTTCGGTTTAGTTTTTCATTATACAATTGACACCCATATTTTCCATCAGAAGTAATGGAGAACATGTAGTGACTTCGTTCCTTCCATCCTGGGTCCTTCTCTCTCTTCCCCCTTCCCACCCTTTCTTTACATATTACTCATGTGCACGCCATGTGCCTGTTCCGCCCCCTTTATTGGTTTATAAGGGGGGGGGGCCCTCGTGGGTTGATAGTGCACGCTCAGAAATTAAGAATAGATTTAAAAAAAATACTGCCTTGTGTTTAACCACCCGGGATTCAGCCGCAACCACTGGCAGGTTATGTTCGCATGTTGTTTAATTCCATGCCAGTAAACGAATTTGATGCATTTTTTTTTTTTTCCGATGTTTGATTCAGCAAATCGTGCTTATCCCTTTAAACAAACAAGGCGTGACAGGTCGTCGATAAAGCCCGTGTTTTGCATTCAGGGTTTTCAGTGATTCGTAAGGAGAAATGGTGGAACTGCTAAAAGGCAGGGCTCTAAAGTGCCTCCGAAATTTGAATTTAAAAAATTTTAACCTGACCCGACTCCACCCGTAATATTATACCTCGACCCCACCCGTAATATTATACCTCGACCCGACCGGATCGGTCAGGGGAAATTCCGGGTAAACGGGGTGCCCTGCAGGTGAGTTGAACGCAAGAATACTCTTTAACTTGTTTGGTCTTTCACATCGGGTATTTTCTTTCACAACTGTAACTTTGAACGCGTTAGTCTATTCTAAAGCCGTATTTTTTTCTATGAGAGCTGAGAAAAAAGCGGATGTATATACTACATGAAGAACATTTTTGAACAGCACACAGCGTTTTACTTTACTCAATTTGGTTGTACTTCTTTTGGACTCACCCTGTATAGGCATGCCTTATCCCACGTCTTACCAAGGGGGGAGGGGTGCATTCAGAGACATATTTAGAATGGACAATTACCCCTAGCCTGTTTTCAAGGAATATTATCAAACCTCTCTAAAGACACGGAATGAAATAACCACACATACAGGCAATACGTCCTTTTCTTGGTTAAAGCCAAGGGATAAAAAGAGACTAGCTGTCAAAGTTCTGTTAATGAAAAAAGCGACGGAATCCACATTCACCAAATGAACCATTATTCAAATAAATAATTATCATAATAATTAGTTTAGCAGCTGAAGAGAAGAAAGCATACTACCGTAACAAGCAACAGATCAAAGGGACATTCCAAAAACGTAAACAAGAGCTGAATGTAAACAGAGACGATGTAATCCGAGCGATTGATGCAATATGAAGAAGCATTAGGCAACTGGAACGCGCACCAAATAGTGGAATGGCATTGCTTTTATACAGCTGATTATACTAAAACTGAACACACAAAGAAACTTATAATTTTTCACTGGGTCATATCTTAAAGTCCTGCCCACCAAAATGAATCAAAATTGTACACAGGATTACTTCAATACTCTACTCTTAAAAACATGTCATTGACCAAGCAGTTGTCAAACTGACACAGCAGTGAAATGCGCCGATATTGAACAACATGCTGTATCAGATGTCATGTTCCTGGAAATTTCCACAATGTTGAGTTTCAAAGCGTAATAAAATGCTGGTGATGTCACTTACCGTTAACAGCCCAAAGACTGGTGAACAGTTTATAATGCAAACTATGGTTGATAGTTTTATTGGATTTAATATGTGCACAATGAGATCTTTTTAATCGAGTTTAAAATATTTAGAGACTAGATAAATCTGACTTACTGGTGTGTTATCAACCCATCTAAAGGTACGCTCATTTATCTGATCGTGTAGACCAATGACAGTCCCTTGCTCGACTTCTTTCGTCAATTCTGAAAAAAATTGTAATGTGTAATACTGTGTACAAATAAGTCTGCTAAGGTTTTACCTGATGATGAAGACTCCTATGATCTTGCAAATAAATTTGCCTCCTTCTTTGGTGACAACATTTGTAAGTTACGTCGTGACATCGATGAGTCGCCTGATACTAGGGTTTCTGTAGGCCTCCAAGATAGGTGCAATACTTCTTTTACAAACTTTCATCAGGTTGATGAGGAAACTGTTCGCAAGATCATTATGGAGTCTCCTTCAAATTCATGTCAAGCAGATCCTATTCCAACATGGCTGCTTAAAAAATGTTGCAATGAACTGTTACCTGTAATTACTAAGATTGTAAATCTAAGTTTATCTTCTGGTGTTTTTCCTGTGTCATATAAAGGCGCTCATGTTACTCCTCTTTTGAAAAATGTAACCTCGATAAGGAGACTTTAAGTAATTTTAGACCAATTTCTAACTCATTGTTTATTTCCAAGGTCCTTGAGCGTGTCGTCTTTAAACATTTGAATGACTACCTACAGGCAAATGATCTTTATGCCAGATCCCAGTCGGCTTATCGCAAGTTTCATTCCACCGAAACTGCTATGACTCGTGTCATGAACGATTTGCTGTGTGCCGTAGACAAACACAATGAAGCAGCGCTACTTCTTTTAGACCTTAGCGCTGCTTTTGATACCATCGACCAAGATCTCATATTGCTGCGTCTCTCCTAAAGATTTGGCATTAATGACACAGCATTAGCATGGTTTAAATCATATCTGACTGGGCGCTGTCAGTGTGTTGTTATTAATAATGTCCTTTCTACCAAACACATGTTGTGTTGCGGTGTTCCACAGGGGTCCGTGTTGGGCCCATTACTGTTCATTTTGTACATTTCTCCTGTCGAAGACATCATTAATGTTCACAATCTCAAAACAATGCCTTATGCTGATGATACACAAATCTATACTATTTTCAAACACTCTGATGCACCATCCGTTCTCTCGAAATTAGAAAACTGCATTGCTGATGTAAAAGCATGGATGATTTCAAACAAACTGAAACTCAATGACAGTAAAACTGAACTTCTTCCCATAACCTCTCGTTTTATGAAAACCAATTCCATTCCATCGTTCATTATTGGAAACTCATCCATTGAACCTGCACCGGAGGCTCGTGATCTTGGGATTTTAATCGACAATAAGTTACAACTGAATAGTCATATCACAAACATTTGCCGTGCTGCTATGTGGAAAATCAGCCGTATGGAAAAATCAGTCAAATTCGGAAGTATCTTGACTTTGCTCAAACAGAACGTCTCGTTCATGCTTTCATAACATCGCGCCTTGACAGTTGCAATTCCCTTCTTTATGGTCTCCCTAACTCTCCAATTGAAAAACTTCAACGCATCCAGAACACAGCTGCTCGTCTCATCACTGGAAAAAAGAAATTTGATCACATATCAGGCATTTTGAAAGAACTCCATTGGTTACCAGTTGAAAAGCGCATCATCTACAAGATTCTGTTATTGACTTACAAAGCCATCAATGGCCATCCTTCGTCGTTATTGGTTATCAGTCAATTATTAGACGAATATCTCAGTAGGTGTTATCCCACAGGTACTGGCCGCTTGCGCTTTTGTTCAGTTTGTATTGTCTTTTAGCTAAGCAGATTATTGTCACAATTGACCACCAGGTGATACAAGCATCAAGATTTGCCAATATACTTCTTGTGGGAAAAAACGTTAGCTAATTTAAATCAAAGATGGCTGTCGTTTGTTTAAATGGCCGCCATGGAATGACAAATATAAAGTGTTACAAGTGGTTATACGGTCATACAAGCCCCCCAAAATATGCATTCCTTTTGGGTTGCTTATTAGAAAAAACTGTTAGCGTTTCCAAGTTGACTGCCATTTTCAATGCCAGTCAAGGGCAGACAGGCGGGGTCGCTTCGCGACGCCCGGCGCCGGCCCGGCCTGCCCTCGGGCAGAATCAAGCGTTTACTCATGAAAATCCACGAATGAACCCCTAAATGATTCAATTCCACCACTGCTTCTACAGTTCGTAGGCATGACAGTAAATTATATAAAATTCAGCTATGATAGACAGACATAGCTATGATAAACAGACATAGCTGTGGTACAGTTGCTACAGTACAACTGTCATTAACCAGCTTTAACCCTAACCCCACTCACTTGGGTTTATTGTATTCACATATACGAATACTTTGAGCGTGTGCATTTCATTTATTCCTTCTTTTTTCTATTTGTGTGATTTTATAATTGCATGTGTCTTTTGTTGTTGTGTGTATGTGTGTGTGTAGGTGTGTGCATGTGTGTGTGTGTGGGGGGGTGTGCGTGTGTGCGCGTATATGTGCATATGTGTGCGTGTGTATGGATGTGTGTGTGGTTCACTTAAATCACTGAATCTTACAAAATCACATTTATGTACAAAAATCTAACAAATTTACACAAATAGCACACCAGCTGTACATTTTGTGAGATTTTGCGAGATTCAATGCCGTTAGGGTATAGGTATAATGAAGGAGCTGCACGACACAGGCATTTTAAAGATCGTGAGACCCAGTTCCCTATATACATTGGAATGTGCATATATATAAAGACCAGTAAAAGGCAGCTGGTTGGAATGCTCCACGAGGTTGACATCAGCATTCCATACGAGCGGTGTGAAAGCAGAAATAGTCCGCCGGGAGTCATAGTCCGGGCTCCTTAGACGATAACGGAATAAAGCGTGAAATTAATGTGTCGTGAAGAGTCAACTGAATTGGGTGCCCTATTATTTACCGTTGTAGCCGGATACTATGAGAACGGCGGACTATAATTACTTGTACATCTGGTTCTAGACACGTAAAGCACAACTAGGAGATACGTAGTCGCAAAATATGTTGAGAATGGAGAAATGTAACCATCACTTGGGTTATTTGCAACATCAGCTATGGAAAATATAGCCTTTTATCAACCAAGAAATATAGCCTTTTATCAACACACAATCAATGACAAAAGGTTTTGCAGAGAAAAAAAACCTGATGTTCCTACTAATGAGTCGTAAGAACATTTTTTTCCTTTTTTAATTGTTCATGTGATGAACCTGGTAGCCTAATCCCCCACCAACACCCTTTGAGGATCAGAGAATTCCACGGAATCACAATTGCTACCCAGTCCATGACACTGCAGTCACAGTATCCCTATCGATCATCCTGGATCAATGACAGATGGTATGAGCAATGGTCATCCTCTACTTTGAACCTAAAGCAGTTTGTGGACAGCCCATCTAGCAAGCCCAAAGGCTGTGACCTTGATAGGAAAGCAGGGGTCAACCTCAACAGACTCAGAACTGGCGTTGGTCGTACAAAGAACTTCCTTCACAAGATCGGAGTAGAACTTTCACCAAACTGCGATTGTGGAGAGTTACAAACCATTAGCCACATCATAGATGACGGTGAGGTCTACCGTGTGTCCCCCCCAAAAAAAAAACGCAATACTTGGTGGCAGGCGCCATAAGTTTTGAACAAAAGCACGTGACTAATTATTGTTTGTGGTAACTTAAGATGGGGCTGTTAGCTACTATCCCTGAAAAGTTCATAAAGGTAGAATGAACTATTTTTAAGATATAACTCCGGAAATCAAGTAACCTACATGACCCATTAAACCAAATTGAAACGCTATAACTACAACTAAGCACTGTACGGTTTGCGTCCAGAACCGCCAATATGAATTCTAAGTCCAACCCCAACATTCCCCTTTTTACAAGACAGGGGCTGCAACAAATATTAACATATAGATGTTTCTATGGGAATACAGTCTAGAAAACATGCATAACAAATTGTTCTGCAAGGAATTAAGGCACACTTAAATTTATCGATAGGCCTAGAATGTTATGATCAACAAATTCTAGATGTCCAAATAAGACGCTTGGATTAGGGCTAATCATTCATCATCATTTTGTGACGGCACACAAAGAGTTATCTTAACCCAAAAATTAATGGCAGAAGAATAACTGATATTATTATGAGTTTGTGTTGAAAAACATAGGTTTACTTTCAAAAAGTTGAGAATTTAACAGTATTTCAGTAACAAGCAAGTTGCAGCCCAACGTATTTATCATCTCATTTAATTCCTGGGGCTTTGTCTATGACTTTTGATATCTTCTAGAATCATATTTGATCACCAATAAATTAATGCTTTATTATTATCAGTAAATAATATAATGAAAGCAGTCATTTGACCCAGTAGAAGTTGGTTCTGCAAGAAATTGGGCAGGAAAGTTGATTGCATCATGTTTTTTTTATTTGCACTTCTTTTTCTTCATTGCAGTCTTGTGGGTAACCAGCTCCTTCATTTTTGTAAAACGGGTCTGGGGTTCTTAATTGTTGGCATCATATCTTAAAAACTATTGACTCAACCTTTATGAATTTTTCATGTGGAAATTAGCTAACCGTCCCATCTTACCTTACAACAAAGAATAAATAGTCACGTACTTTTGTTCAAAACGTATGGTGCCTGCCACCAAGTGTTGCATTTTTTTTGGGACACACGGTACAAGTCCCCCCGAGGAATTCACAGGTCTGATCAACCTGGATGATCGAAACTATCAGCTGGATTAAAGACGGATTTCCACTGTGATTTTGGACTTGCACACACGAACGAACGATTGTTCATGTAATAATTACAGTTTCTCGTTTGCCAATAGTAGTGAAGGCATTTTGGGTTCATAACTATTCAAAAGAGTTCACTTCAGTATGATATTCTTGGCTTTTGTCTGTGTGTTTTAATATAGCCCCAAATATCATGATGGCCAAAATATGAAAAAAAATTATTGTAGCAACACAAAATAAAAGCCAAACAATACAACAAATGATGTAGAAGCTACCTTTCAAAAGCTTGGATCTCTCTCTCTCTCCACCTCTCTCTCCTCGCTCGCTCGCTCACTCTCTTTTTTTCTGTCACCATAGGCCAATAATGTTACCCTTGTCAATGGTTTCAAACCAATCTTCGGTGACATAATTAAGGGAAGTCAGTGTTGAATACTGATGTCTAACGCTCGACTGCTATTTGTAGATCATGTTACTCTCATTCAAAAAGGGGTAGATTTGGTAGAAGACAGCTCTTTCAATAACTTTGGGATAACTGGAAGGATAGAAATGTGTAGTTGCTTGGGTCAGTAGAATCACCACCTTTGTGTATAGGACATACCATTTTCCCACATATCAGGGAAAACACCCAGTTATTGAGGAAAGGTTAACTAATTGTGACAGGTTCAACAATGAACAATAGATGCGCCACCCAGTTTGAGAAGCTTAGCTCGAAGTTCGTCAGTTCCACCTGCTTTCTTCTCTGGGAGAGAGATTAACTAGTCAAGTCCGTAGTCGGGGCTAACTGGATGAAATGTAATTTACTACATGGGTTATCCGCATTCTTATTAAAGGTGCAACGAGGGATTTCATATAACAGGTGTCCTGAAAAAATGTGAAAATTCTTATTTTTGCACTGGTGTAAAGCTTTTTATTAAAAAATTCCCCATCTGATAAGGATTAAGGTGAGAACTGTTTCTTGGTATAAAATTGTGAAATTTCTAATTTCGTATAGGAGCAGATACGAAATTCAGCCTTTGTTTTCTATTGAAAAACAAGCATATATACAAATTGCCTTTTGTTTATTTTTAGTTATTTCTGTAACCAAATAAAAGGTAGGGAATCTTTGAGCATCTAATCTATATAATCTCTACATCAAAATATGGATGACTTGAAAATCTTCGTTGCACCTTTAAGCCTTCCAATTTATCATGTTGATCAAAATCAGGAATTTCTGCTGCTTATTTTGGGCATGTATCTGCAAAAAGTCATTCATCATGTTTGGCAATGAATTTGGGATTAGAAAATGACGTTAACATTCCAATAGATCATAAGCCAACCACGACAGCAGCAAAGCGACATTTCATATCACCAGCATTTCCATCTTTCAGTATCGAAGTACAGACAATAAAGGTGGTAGGTTTGAACCGCTAAAAATAAGGTAAAGTAGTGAGGACTGTTCCAGAGCTGCCTGAATATTAAACCAATGTAAAACCATTTTTTTCAATCATCCTCAAGTCCCCCCCCCAAGCCACAAGTGTGCCTCTACCAGTTCCTGGCTTGCTAAAGACCACATTTGACCATTATTGGCAACAGGATCGTTTTTGGGGTAGGGAGGAGGGGATAAGAACAAAAAAATAGGTGGTGGGGGGGGGGGGGGGTGAAGTGAAAATTTTCGCGAAAAAGTGCAAGTAAAATAGATATTACATTAAAGGAAATATGTCAAGATTTTTGTCAAGCTCAGTTTGACTTACATTCATAAAATATATGTACATACATCACGAATTCCCGAAAAAATAATACAATTTGATGTAAAATTAACAAAATAGAGGCATTTTAATTTTTGCTTTTTTGACATACGAAGAAAGCGGGCGGATTTTTCGCCACGGCTTCATTGATCAAAAGCGGCCAATTCTGCTCTCCTCGTGACGTCAAAGTGATGACCAAAACATCGTGTTGACTCGAATTGTTATTGCTGACAATGTAATCTGATGGATTAATGAAAGTAATAATAAAATTAGAAAAAAAAAAGTTACAGAATGACATATTTTGTTTCATTTCGTTGTGTTTTAATTATTATTGAAGTGGCAAACACTGCGATATGATGGTCACAACGACGTAATTATGGATGGTCATCACTTTGACGTCACAGTTTGCCTGCGAGGGATTTGTCGGAATCGTTTCGAGTAAGCTTTATTGGGGGCGGAATGAGAAAATTTAAAGGGCAAACATACTCAACAAATGTGGACAATTTTCAACTTATTTTGATTTATAGTCATCTACGTTACTTAAGCTTCCATCCATACCAAATTTTCCAAATTTCAGAATCATGACATATTTCCTTTAAATATGATGAATGCGCTATTTTAATTGTACATTGTAATTTTAATTTGACAGTTACCTATCAGTTGTGGGGCTCAACTTTTGCGGAAAAAGTGTGAAGGGAAATATTCCCTACAGAAGTAAATGATACTCTCACTCTCAGTATAACATGGTCATCCCACCATGCATCACAGATGAGAACTTCGTGATCAAGATCATTCTGTTGCTATTATTAAGTATGTGGTGGACAAAGTCAGAGATAATAGTGGCCTTATTAAATGTGTGACAAATACCTGTCATTGCTACAGCCCAGCCACTCTACACACTGTTTAAAGGGACTCAGAGATTTTCAAAATATAATTTTGTGTGTATTTATTAAAAATAGTCAACTCGAACTAAAGCTAGTCGCCTAAAATGCTCAATTCCAAAGTTTGAGATGAATCGGGTTTTTCGTTTTCATGCAGTTAACATTTATGCACAGTATAACATTCGATTTCGATTTGAGCTTAGCTATTTCACACAGTGATTAGTATATGAAAAGGCATTAAGAATATGCAAAAACACGATTTGTTTGAAAATTGAGGGCGCCCTCCTCGGGAAATTTCTGAGTCGGCCTTTAAACAGATTCAGTGGCACTGACCAGAGAACTTCGGTCACGATTAATTTGTGATCATGTTCGGATGATTACACATTGAGATGACTGCATTTAGATCAAGTGGAAGTCTTCTTAAAGACCGTGGATGGACAGGTGCACTCACGAAAGCGGGAGTGGAACAGCTTAGAGCATCACACGAGCACACCAAGCATATCAAATTACAGCAGTCAGTCGATCGCTATAGGCTTTTAAAGACAGCATACAACGATTAAAGTTAGTGATGCAGTTGAAAACTTCGAAGACGCGATCAGTTTTGAGGACTTGTGTGAGTGTGAAAGATGGAAACTTCAGAGCCCAATTGTAGTTTTAATATTTTGTTCTTGGAATGGGGCTGACTATTCTGCCATTGATACCATAATTCAGTTGAAATATCTTTACACTGTACTTCATGGGCCTGTGTGAACTGATACCATACTTCTTCACCAACATCTCCAAGAAACAGAGACAGAGCTTCACGCGTGATGCCAATAAGACAGAAACCTTCCACTTACTTGCAGACAGAATTACTGAAATGGACACAGCAGATCTGATCATCGTGACCAAGGAAGAATTTTGTCTCGGCAATTATGTAATGAACTTGGATGATGTGGCTCCATGTACTCGTAAGAGGCGGATACGCGTATGTTTGTACATGCCAGAGAGTAGTGAACAGTATTATGAACGATTCATGATTAACGTACTTGACACAGACCGTTGTTGTTATATCAATAACTACTCAGGTCAATGAAACATAGCAAATTGAATTTGTATTACCTTGAATAAAAGCTTGTTCACCAGCATTGTGAATGCTAACCAGATTTGCATTTAGCTCCCGACAGGCTGCTTCGGCTTCTTCAAAAGTCTTTGTTTCGCTGTTGAGGTAGTAGCAAAATTCATCAAATCCTTTCCAGTCTCGTGGACACTCTCTGAACACTACCGAAACATATAAAATACATTGCTTGTACTATATTTGTTTTTGTTATTATAATATAGTTAAATGGAATGACCCGATTTAATTATATAACGTTTTAGTCTTGATCGAATGTCTCGACACCAAAATCCCACCTGCAAAGTTTCGCGCCGATCATTTTCGCATTTGAATGTGAAAGCCAAAACGTGATTTTGTAAGCTTCATATTTTTGCCCATAATATCCAAACAAAACATACTTTAGCCCAAAGGTTTCACAGGGTAAATGCCAAAATAATAGCTTTCTACAGACACCAAAATGTTGACTACTTTCGGTAAAATCCGGGGTTCTTAGGAAAAGGTATGTTTGCGATCGGGGTATGGACCTTTAAGTTATTCACCGACCACAGTGAAAATTTGTACAAACACATGTACGAGAAATATGCTATTCTTTTGTTCACTAATCTATTGAAAAAAGCGAATCCCACGTCCACGCACTCTTCCATAAGCTTCCATAGGATCTTACTTTGTGTACCTGCACGTATACGTAGAAGCTGTCTACCTTTATAATCTCTAAGTAAATTAGCATTGCATCCATTACGTAAATGTACACATCTTGTGACTTTAGCTGCAACTATCATCACAAAAAACGACATGCAATTTCATTCCACTATACCTGACTCGGTGACGTCACGTGTACATTCCTCAAAAACATGACCACAAAAACGAGCACCTATTGATCGTCCACCTTTAACGATTAATGAAAAACAAATGAGAAAGTTTATTAGATCTTTATCATGTTTATATATGTGTGCTGATAATAATTAATAATTTTCGCAATACGTTTCGCTCAATATCTCAAATGGTGAAAATTAGGGGCAACCTATTATTTTACTTTGTTGTCAAAAATGAGCGTAAAAAAACCTAATTAGTTTTTTGCATTTTCTATGGCGTTGATTCACCTAGACTTGCGCTTCTTCTTGCGTTGAGGCAACAACTAAATATGCTGAATTTGGTAGAGCCAGCTCACTGTTAATGTTGATTGGTTGGGGTTTGAGAAGTCTATATCCACCGGTGGACGAAAGGTTGGGCGCTCATTGAGAATGTGATCCGCAGTCTGTGATGGAGAGCCACATTGGCAGGTTGGAGATGGTTGAAGTCTATCGCAAGCCATAAAGGCCATAACGTATTGCCGCAACGCGTTGCGAGAAAGTAGCAACGCGTTGCAACATTTCGGCAACGCGTTGCGGTGTCGGCCAATCAAAATCGTGAATTTCTGTGACGTATTTCAAAAAATAGACCCACAACGCGTTGCTAGATACTTTGCAACGCGTTGCAAACCTTCACAACGCGTTGTGAGCTTCACAACGCGTTGCAAGCTTCACAACGCGTTGCAAAGGACCACAAGCCATAAGGGTCATAACGTATTGCCGCAACGCGTTGCGAGAAAGTAGCAACGCGTTGCAACATTTCGGCAACGCGTTGCGGTGTCGGCCAATCAAAATCGTGAATTTCTGTGACGTATTTCAAAAATATACTTATAAATCTCACAACGCGTTGCGACCTTCACAACGCGTTGCAAACCTTCACAACGCGTTACGGCAATACGTTATGACCCTTATTGCCTTCACACGCGTTGTGAAGTTTACAACGCGTTGTGAAGCTCGCAACGCGTTGTGAAGGCTTGCAACGCGTTGCGAAGGCCATAAGGGTCATAACGTATTGCCGCAACGCGTTGCGGATCTATTTTTTGAAATACGTCACAGAAATTCATGATTTTGATTGGCCGAGGCCGCAACGCGTTGCCGAAATGCCGCAGCGCGTTGCTACTTTTTCACAACGCGTTGCGGCAATACGTTATGACCCTTATGGCTTGTGAACCTTCGCAACGCGTTGTGAAGGTCGCAACGCGTTGTGAAGGTCGCAACGCGTTGTGAAGGTCGCAACGCGTTGTGAAGGCTTGCAACGCGTTGTGAGTTTCCACAACGCGTTGCAACGCGTTGTGGTTCTAATTTTTGAAATACGTCACAAAAATTCGTCATTCTAATTGGTCAACGCTGCAACGCGTTGCTAATTTCTCGCAACGCGTTGCCGAAATGCCGCAACGCGTTGCGCCAATACGTTATGGCCTTTATGGCTTGCGATAGAAGTCCCCATTGGTTCATATTGCTATTGAAACGACCGAGTCCTGTGCGAATCCTGTTCAAAGTAACCCATTCTTACGTGGAAGATTGCTACCAGGTGGGAGTTCTGTTATGTGATAGTGAATTGGTCTGGTCTTGAGGTATCTAGCCAGGCAGTATTCCATGTCTGTAAGATGTTGAATAGGGCGCTGGAAACATGGAGTTTTATAAAAATGGACTTAATTTTGTCCATTTTCTGCTACCAGATTGAAGTAAAAATTGAATTATTGGGTTTAAAAAAAGCAGTTGTGACTATGTTGTGGTTAAGATTGTGGTTGAAAATTTTCAATGGATTTTTTTTTCTGAAAAAAAATTAATACGCCACAAGTCTACCCCATGTTATGTTAATACATGTTTGCACATGATGCATTAGGTCCACCTACCCCCTTCCCCTGGTTGGAGCCATAAGTGAATATATTGGGATTTGCTCTCAGCCTGGAAATGTGTTGAGTTTAAGGAAGTAACAGTGTTGATACTAAAAGACGAAAAGCAATTTTGAAATTTGTCAATTTATATGTTTCATTTTAAATTAAAACCCCCTTCCTCCGTCAACATGTGAACTGTAATGCAAAACCATGACAGAGGTCATACTCCATACTGAATACAATGGTGTTGTTTATCTGTAACCTTGATTGCATAAGAGCCTACAATATACTCTCATTCCAGGGGCACATTTATTATGCCCTCCTTGTGTACCTGTATGATAATATGAACTGACCTTATGCATTCTAGGTATCATGACTCATACCTGACAGCAGAGCTCATCTTTGACAATTACAGTAGTGATCGAGTTGAAGCTTTTGAACTGTGCCATGGAGTTGAGACTAGTGTATAACAAGCTGCAAAGTTTATGATGAAGTGTGAATGCTGCTAGAACTGTGCTTATTTGATGGCTAGGACATTTGAAATCCCCATTGCTAGCATAACTTAGAAGACCAAGTTAATTTGGCAATAAAAAAATACTAAAATTATTGAAATCTCAAATAATTTCATACTTCAGCAGGTTGAAAGCAGCCACTAAGTACTTGTGGGCCACACACCTGGGGGGGGGGGGGGGGTCACTCAACTTTGGTTTGGGTAGGGTGTGCGGTGTGAAGCGCCAGACTTGGGAGCTTTCGGAAGTAATATGGACTTTGGAAATTAATTTTGGGCCAAATTTGAGGTTTAGGAGCTGTAGAACTGGCAAAATTTCACGGGGACGACAACACTCACGTATGAAACGGACGTAGGCCTATGGGTGTAAGGCTGACGCTTTCAAACCTTGGGGTATTTGGTGAAAGGTGCAAAAATAAGGTCTTGGGTGAGAGGTAGCCAAACTGCCGGTGTGAAAGCAACTATAGTCCGGCGGGAGCCATAGTCCGGGCTCCATAGACGATAACGGAATAAAGCGTGAAACTAATGTTTCGTGAAGAGTCTACTAAATTGAGTGCCCTTTTGCTTACCGTTGTAGCCGGACTGTGAGTACGTCGGACTATAATTACTTCCAAACTCCCCATAAATAGGGATTATTTGTGCAATTAATTTGCAAAATTTTCACCAAAAATGGGGCTTTGTTTGAAAATTCAAATTTGCAAATCTTCTAAAAAGTCATGAGAGTAGAGGTATCCTCGGTAAAAATGTTCCTTTTTTTTCAAAAGAATAGGGGGTCTTTGGGAACGTGATAGTGATAAATTTGAATTTTTTTAGGGAATGTCTTGTTTGGCCACCCGTGACGTCAATGACCACCTAACTCACTGACGGAATAAAGCTCGTTAACACAATAACGGAATAAAGCTCACGGGTATGCTGGTCAACCGTGACGTCACGGCGGGCGAAACAAGATATTGCCAAAATCACGAGGAACGCCAACTCCTCCCAACATTCAATCATTCCCTTTTTAAATTCGGAAAGAGTGCTATATGGCCCCTCCCCTACGAATTCTGCAGCCTTGAGGCAATAAACCACAGGATAAGATTGCAGAATTACTCTTGCCCTAGTGTGCCTCAGCTTCAAAGTCCATGCGATTTTCGTCCAAATTGCAATTGGACGGGTGGGTTAATACTTGCCAAGCCATTTTATTGACTATTTCACCTTTCAAATATCTTCAATTTCATGACTTTCAAAATTCGATCGGCACTTGAGCAGCAAGCAGTTCATTGACAAAACTGTGTGCCACTCTGAGAATTTGACCCGAACTTATGCTCCAGGAACATAAGGTACAGGGCCATAGGGTCCTGGAACATATATAATTGGAGAAATTTCTAAGCCAAATTGAATGCAAATGCATGCTCCAGGAGCATGCTGTATTGGACAAAACAGTTCTCCATTGTCAGGACCACATTTGCTATATGCTCATGGAGAATTGTGCATTCAAAATATGCTCCAGGAGCATATTAGACAGGACATTTTTCCGATCTTTGGCAGGAACACTATAGTCGGGGATGTAGATTTTTTAAATTTAAAAAACTGGAACAATGAATTTTGGCTGTGTACATGAGGTTTTTTTTATATTGGGGTCGAAGTTCATTAAGGGTCAAAATGTCAAATGTGTCAAAAAATGCTCAACATACGACCAAATTGGCTATATCTCAGCCTATAGAGCAAGATAAAGCCCGTATTGCTGCAGCGATGTAACATTAATAGTAGAGTAGGTCTATGATAGTATTGACCCAAAAGGTCAAAGTTCAAGGTCAAAGGTCAAAATTTACAAACAAGCTCCGATTGAGTTGAAATTTGTCAGGGATAATCACCGTCACATCAATAAATACAAAACAAGTACAGTTGAACCCATCATGATCCAGGGGTCCACGTTATATGGGTTAAAAGGTCAAATCCTGACATGCTTGGATTGGTGAAAATCAATAATCATGATCCTGTAACGTTTTTAACACACAAAAAATACATTTAACGACATCTGGACACATTGTCAAGTATTAGGCATGGGTCAACGATTAAGAGTATTCCTAGGCCGTCTTGTCGCCATGTCTACCGCATGGCTATTCTTTCTTCTGTCCAATGTGCTTATAGTCATAGGGCTTGACCAAATTTGTTAGGACCAGGTTTAACCAAAGGAACGCTCAGCAAACCATCACCTGCCCTATGACTTTGACCCCATCGACCTTTGACCTCGTCACAGGGTTTGCAAATATGATGAATTCGCAAAAATATCTTCTTTTAACGAGGATTATGCCGATATCAACTAAACTTGTTCAGAGGAACCACCCGACCCATGCTTCATATGGTGTTCAAGAATACGCGCAAAGGTCATTAAGGGGTCATTCCGGTCGAAAGCCAAAAAATATGCCATTTAATTGGCAAAAATATCTCTTCTCACAGGATTATGCCGATATCAACTAAACTTGTTCAGAGGAACCACCCGACCCATGCTTCATATAGGGTGTTCAGGAATAAAACAAAGGGTCATTAAGGGTCACTTACGGTCAAAAACCAAAAATATTTAAAATTTTATCTCAAAATGTAAACATAGAAGAGTAACATGACCTTCAGATATGCATGTATGTTAGCCAAGTATGAAGGTATTTTTATTTTGAGGGTCAAAGGTCAGTTAAAGGTCATTTTCCGGTTTTGAGCTAAAATCTGTAAGAATTTTATCCAGAACTAAGCAAGAGATTTTTTTTTATTTAAACTGGAAGAATTGCATTTTTGTGTGTACCTCAGGTTTTTGTTATACCAGGGTCAAAGGTCATTAAGGGGTCAAAAGGTCAATTTTGCCAAAAAAATGATAAAAAAATAGACCAAATTGGCTATATCTCAGCCTATGGAGGACAGATAAAGCCCGTTATTGCTACAGTGAGGTAACATTAATGGGTGGGAGAGGTCTATGGTAGTATCGCCCCAAGGTTTAAGTTCAAGGTCAAAGGTCAAAATCTACACCAAAGCTCCGAATGAGACTGAAGGTTTAAAATTTTATCTCCAAAACAACAGCATAGTAGAATTTTTTATTTGAACTGCAACAAGCATTTGGCGAGTCTACAGGGTTTTTTTTATATCGGGGTCAAGGTCATGAAGGTTTTCATGGTTTGTAAAAATGGTCAATTTTGCCAAAAAATGCTAAAACTGGGAATAAATTGACTATAAATCTCAGCCTATAGAAGACAGATAAAGCCCGTTAAAGGAGCTTCAGATCCTTCACCAAGATTGTGCTTGACATGGGGTCAAAGGCTTGACATGCTTGACATGGGGTCATATTTACCATCGGCTGTGTACCAGTGGCCTATGGCCACATAACCTCTAGTTTCTTCTTTCTTCTCTCAGCATTTGCGTCTAGCTCAGTCATGGTTTGACGTATTCTGACCAGACTTATACCAAATGACCGCTGAATCATCCATTTCATGTCATATGACTTTGAACCCTGTCTGACCTTTGACCTGGCCACAGGCATCAAATATGTAATTTAATTGCCAACAATATCTTCTTCTACAGGATTATGCCGATATCAACTAAACGTTTTCAGAGGAACCACTGACCCATGCTTCATATAGGGTGTTCAGGGATAAGGAGTCAAAGGTCATTAAGGGGTCATTTCCGGTCTGAAAGCCAAAATATGTCATTTAATTGACAAAAATATCTTCTTCTACAGGATTATGCCGATATCAGCTAAACTTGGTCACAGTAACTACTGACCCATGCTACATATAAGGAGTCAAAGGTCATTAAGGGGTCACTTCCGGTCAAAAACCAAAAATATTTAAAAACATTCAAGATTTTTTATCTCAAAATGTAAACATAGCAGAGTAACACAACCTTCAGATATGCATGTATGTTAGCCAATGTATGCAAGGTATTTTTCACTTTGGGGTCAAAGGTCATTTACAAGTTACTTCCGGTTTTAAGCTAAATATATTCAAGAATTTTTATCTCCAGAACTAAGCAAAGCAGATTTTTTTATTTGTACTGGAACAATGCAATTTGGCTGTGCATATGAGTTTTTTTTTTATATGGGGTCAAAGGTCATTAAGGGGGTCAAATGTGTCAACAAATGCTAAAAATAAGACCAAAATTGGCTCTATCTCAGCCTATAGAGCACAGATAAAGCCCATTATTGCTACATTGATGTAATATTAATAGTAGGGAGGTCTATGATAGTCTTGACCCCAAAGGTCAAAGTTCAAGGTCAAAGGTCAAAATTTACAAACAAGCTCCGATTGAGCTGAAATTTGTCAGGAACAATCCCCGTGACATCATACAAAACAAGTACAGTTTACCCCATCCGTGACCCAGGGGTCACGTTATATGGGTTAAACGGTCAAATCCCTGACGTGCTTGGATTGAGTTGAAACTCAATAATAATGATCCTTGTACCGTTTTAACGCTTAAAATACATTTAATGACATCTGTGACTCATTGGTCAAGTCATTAGGCATGGGTTCAAAGGTCATTCAGATGTTATTCCAGGCCGTCTTGTTCGCCATGTCTACCGCATGGCTAGTTGTTTACTCCAACTGTTATGTGCACACATGGCAAGAAAGCAATTTAGTGGTTTATCCAGTTCCTAATTTCAAGATCAAATTGCAAACCCAAATTTCAAACGGACTTAATTTTTCCGTAATTAAAAAAAATCCATGTTTGGAGCGGTTAGCACCGTGTCGACAGAAAGGTCGACGTAGGAGAGCGTGGCCCCTAAGCGGTTCGGGTGCTTGCTGTAGCGCAAATTAACCACACAATCCGGGTTGATCCTGTGGGGTCCCTTGCTGGGATTTATCGGTACTCAATTCTGGATTTTTTCTGTATACCAGCTATTGATTAAACTAAAGCATACCGCTCTCCTCCACGGGTCACTTGGAATGGGGCAAATGGAATCATGCAAAACATCCGTCCTTTGTGTTATAGAGAGTCACAACTGTCATGTTTATGACACGCAGCCAGTTGTCGAATAAGAGGAGGGTGAAAAGGCTGTCAGAAAATGACAGGGTGAAATTTTTGGGAATGCTGCCCCATCTTCAAGGGGGAAAAAGCTACTACAGAGGAAAATGTAAAATCGAGTCATTGTGTTTTAATGTAAATTACATGTTCGTCTCCTTATAAGGATTAGAAAAAGTATATATTTGCATAGGTTCAGTGGCCTTCTTTAGTTAAAGTGCCATAGCCACATATTGGTTCAAGGTCATCTGGGGTGAAATTTACCCAATACTCAGATTTTTGTTGCAACTGGTTGCATAAGTTGTTGATTGTCTTAACACGGTATCCAAAATGTATTATTTTACAATGTGTGACATTTGGTTGGCTAATTACATAGAAATGTAGCAAGGGTTTTCGACATTGTTTATGGGGTCACCAAACTTTCCTCTGATTGTTCGCAATGGTGATAGCACAAATCAGTTTAAAATCATTTTCTGTTTCAGTGTGACTCAACGAATCATTTGAACACCACTTTCAACAACATCAGAGCTTTTACCCCCAGGGTGACCTTGATTGAACTATTATGGAGCTATACCGCTTAAACACAGGTTGAACCTAGGCAAATGTATACTTTTTCTAATCCTTATAAGGAGACGAACGCGTTAGTGTACATTAAAAACGATTTGACTCGATTTGAAACTTTTCCCTGTATTAACATTTCCCCCCTTGGAGAAAGGGGGCATCAGTCCGAAAATTTGCACCCCATCATTTTCTGATAGTTTAAGCCCTATTGAAACTCAAATATCAACAAACTCAATTTTAGCATGAAATTCCTACGGGAATACACACCAAACCAGGGGCGGATTTAGGGGGGGGGGCGCCCGGCGCCGCATAGGGCGCATGAAAATGAGGTAGATGTATGAAAATGCCCTTTACACGTATGGGGCGCCCTTTAGATGTTGAAGAATGACGGTACAGCAGGGCGCCGCGTACGCTGGTAAGTTGGTACTGACCCCCTATCTCTTCAGAATTTCGTTCCGAGTTGGGAAAAAATTTGGCGCTCCCTCTATTGAGAAATCCTGGATCCGCCCCTGCAAACCACACTATAACACTACCACAAGCCATTACCAATGACTTGTGGATACGCTAAGAAGAAGAAGGCGACGGTAAGCGGCAGTCTCTGTCTGCCGGGCTGGTGTGATTCTTTCACAGTATTATGCAGCAGGTGCTTGTTGTCCAACAAAGCCTTATTCACCAGTTTATGCGTGTGTTCTCTCCGATAATTAAAAAAATTTAAACCTCCAGCTCCCATATTGAGACATCCTAAATAAACAATAAATCAATTTTACTGAAATCAGACTATTCTAACCCCCTGTACGTACCCTCTGAAAGTTTTACAATAAGGTGCCATTAGAAAATAAGCATTAGCAAGTATCACATGCTATCACATAGGTTTCAGGTTTTCAGGTATTCCCGATTTCAGAATTGTTGGGTTTTACCAAAATTCACACATTTTTATTCAATTCTAGCCCATTTTGGGACACTTTGGCCCGTATTCTCAAACGATGTTTAACGCTAATCACTGGTTAAATTGCAATTTAAACGCCCGCTAAAATAAACGCAATTCTCAAAGAATGGTTAACTTTAAACGCTGTTTAAATTTTAGCCGAACATCGTTAAACATGCCTAAAACGTTGTTAAACTTAGACTTGGTAGTTTAAGACGTGTTTAACTTCACGTTTTCATCAAATGCCTGATATTTTCAGCTCTATGTGATACTCGTGGTTAGACCAGTTACCTCCTTTATTTCTTTTATTTTTCTTTTCCGAGTCCTTAATTGATTTCCTCTCGTCCATTTTTCCTTTGCTTCTTTTTCCCCCAATGCTCGTGTTTATCTGTTATTATATTGAATGATAGCAAGTGGGGCACGGCGACATAAAACGGTTTTAAATAGGCCCGGGGTTTTGTCTCCATCATTCAACAAATTCTAAAGCTACTTGGGTAACGCGACATTCTTGAAATTTACACGTGTGCTTCCTGCAATGCATTTACAACTACGGAAGGCATTGTCTGACATAAATATTGTTCACGCACACGTAATGATATAGGCGATGATAAGTCACAGTTCGGTGGATGATATTTACGGCGTTTAAATACAGTGGTTAGCTAAACGACTTGTTAACATATTTAACCTGCGGTTTTTTAAACAGTGCGTTTAGCTAACCACAGTTAGGCCTAACCACCGTTTATTTAAACATCGTTTGAGAATACGGCCCTTTATATTATTTTACGTCAATGGTACATGACTTTTAGCTTTTGTGGAATGTTTTTATAGGAAAATCACAAATCGGGCATCCATTTTCAGGAATTTAGCAAAGGGAGAAGAATTCTTTGCAGTCTGAGTAGTATTAAAGATAAGAACTAAGGCCTGTATTCTCAAACGATGTTTAACGTTAATCATTGGTTAAATCGCAATATAAACGCCAACTAAAATAAACGCAATTCTCAAAGTATGGTTAACTTTAAACGCTGTTTAAATTTTAGCCGAACATCGTTAAACAGGTCTAAAACGTTGTTAAACTTAGACCTGGTCCGGGGGATATTTAGCGAAAAGCACCGAGGGGGTGCTTCCTTCACGCCTTTCAATCAAGTGCCTGATATTTTCAGCTATATGTGATATTCGTGGTTAGACCAGTTGTCTCTTTTATTTCTCTTATCTTTCTTTTGCGAGTTCTCAATCCGCATCAGTTGATTTCTTCTCATCCATTTTTCTTACTTCTATTTTTATGCTCGTGCGTATCTGTGATAGTATTGAATTATAGCAAGTGCAGCACAGCGACATACAACAGTTTTAAATAGGCCCGGGTTTTGTCTCCATCGTGAACTAATTCTAAAGCTCCTTGCATAACGCGACGTTCTTGAAATTTACACGTGGGTTTCCTGCATAGCATTTACAACTACGGAAGGCATTATTTGACATATAAATTGTTCACGCGCACGTAATATTATAGACGAAGATAAGTCACAGTTCGGTGGATGATATTTACGGCGTTTGAATACGGTGGTTAGCTAAACGACTTGTTAACATATTTAACCTGCGGTTTTTTAAACTGCGCGTTTAGCTAACCACAGTTTAAGCCTAACCACCGTTTAATTTAAACATCGTTTGAGAATACGGCCATAATACATTTCAAAATCAGAAAATAGCTATACAACTAAAACATTGTACAGCATACTGATACCGGCTAGAATGTCGAGTCTGAGCATAATCTAGGTAAACATAAGTAACTCTTTTAAAATTAAAGATTTAAATCAACACTGAATTAATGTCCTGCATAGTGAAATCTGCACTGGCCGTGATCTTGTTTCAAATACAGTATCCGATTACTACTTAAGCCTCTTCGAAATACAATGCCAATACACTAGGTGCACACGATCATTTCTATCAGTAAATCTGAATAATGAGATAATGGACAGACCTACAGGTGTCATTTACACTGCTTTTTATTGTAAGGAAATGTGAAATGAAAATTTATGTTTTTCTTTTAGATCATTGTCTCGTCTTGTGTGCTTGTTATGCTTTGTTTGGTTATTTCTTTTAATGTATTTGTGAAATGAGTTAACTTTTCTTTCGGTGGGGACCCTCTTCTGGCCTTTTGATCCCCTCCCCCATAATCATCATTGTGCGATTGTATGTTATTTGTTGATTATGGAAATAAAGTTTGATTGATTGATGATTGATTGTAAGGCAAAGTAATAACAATTACAATTCATCCAAGAGAGTGTTATTTTGTCAATAACTTGGAGCTTCAATTCAATCAATATTCGAGCAAAATAGATGCTGTAAAAATGGGGAGACTAAATGTTTTACACAGAGCTTACTGTACTTACTGTGTATTGCTCCTACTCAAGTGAAAAGCACAAGGCTAATTAACAAACGCAGTCTTGTTTGCATGTGTTTAACTGTTTTTAGCGGTAAAATCTTTTAGGGGGTATGTACAGGGTGTTATTGATTGAATTTTATTTGTTTAAAGGTAGGTTATTTTATGTTAGCGGTGTTTCCATATCCATATTTTGGGCTGGGGGAAATTCATACTTGCACTTTTGTTAAATAACACACCCCCTACTTTAAAATGGAAGGCAGTAGAGTGGTCTTGGCTTCACTCAGCTTGAGTTTCCAGGTCTTGAGGTATGCAACAATAGACTTGTGCTGATTGCTTTAATTGGTGAAGAAGGAACTATATATACCATAATTATTATGCACCAATATAAATACCACACGCCATATTTTAAGGTGGCTTGTTTAACACTTATGTGCCTAAGGTGTTTTTGCTCACGTTGGTGCCTAAGGGGGTTCCATGGGGACCCCCTAAGGAAACCACTTTCCCGAGGGAATTTTTAAATGAAATTCACACCGCCTTTGAGGGGTTATAAGGCAAGGCCAACGTTGCAGTATATATGAGTTCCGGTTTATCGTCTGGAAATTAAAGGCGGACTCGGAGATTTCGAAATATAGTTTTTTTGTGCGTAGTAATTGAAAATAGTCATCTAGAATTAAAGATTGTCACCTAAAATGCTTAATTACAAAGTTAGAGATGAATCGGATTTTCCGTTTTCATGCAGTAAACATTTATGCACAGTATAAGAGTGCCATAGGATACCGTGTATAACAAAAATTCCGGATCCGGAATTTTATAACAAAGGTGTGATTTTCTATATGAAGGACTTCGATTTGAGTTCGTTATTTCACACAGTGATTAGTATACGGACAAGCATTATGTATATGCAAAAAAAAAAAACACGATTTGTTTGAAAATTGAGTGCGCCTCATCGGGAAATCCCTGTGTCAGCATTTAAGGGCAAATCATTGTTTTCAAAATGCGTCAAAAATCGTGGAATCAGTGGAAAGAGGAGATATGTGGCTTTGGGGTGTTGCCCGTTAATTTGGTAAATCTAATGCAATCTTCACAAAATGTTTAAATATGAAAATCAAACGCAAATTACATTTTCACTTTCAGGTATCAGTCTAATAATAATACATCATGTAAGTGCAACAAAGTCGTATGTAAATTTTCACGATTTTACAGGAGAAGCGTTTTTGTGTTTCATTCAGTTGTGAGTTTTTGATTGAAAAAGAAATGGAGATGTATTTTTTAAAATATATTAAGAATATTTTATTTCCCACTTAAAGGTGGTTGTTCCGATTTATGTGTATTGTGTTCTCTACTTGATATGAGAGCCTGGCACTTGCACATACACCCCATCAAGTACCGTGGGAAACAAACTTGCGGTTTTGATGGTAGACGCAATAATGCATGTTGCAAAGCCCTATTCAATACTGTGCTAATAAAGTGGTTAACCACTAAAACGGCGGTTTTTGTTTATATCTTGGGAATGAAATGGATTCCAGGGCTCAAATTTCAGGACGACAATGAGAAAAATACGGCCTTTCATCTGATATCAAAATCGATACTACTTCCGGGTAAATCGGGGGTCCCAAAGACGATCGGAACACGCCCCTTTAAGTCGACTAATTAAGAAGTAATTAGCTAATTAAACTGGGTACCTACAAACTAACACCCATGTTTCCCGTGTAGTGCAACAAAGTCGTATCTACCAGTTACGACTCAACAGAAATTAAAATTTTAGTGCTAAAAAGGCCTATTTAGCTTAATAATTCTTCCAATTAATTGAGCCTTATACTTAAAATATATGTTAAATCATGCGTATTCATGTTACTTAGGTAAAATAATTAAAGAGACACTGGCACATTTTTGCATGGTTGTAAAACTTTTATATACATTAGCCCTCACATGAAATGATTACGATCAAACCAGCGTCCTTATGGGTAAACATAATTCAGCAGACGACGGAAGTGGCGTTTAACACAAGCAAACGCACGCCGTATGCATGTTTCCCACGGCATGCACCCTGTTTGACCGGTCTGTGACCTTTGTGGTTTTAATATCAATGAATACGAGTCTATGATATTCATGTATATATATTCTTCAATGGCTTAGACTATCGTTTGAGGGCAAATTGAAGAAATTTCATATTTTGTGAAAATGTGCCAGTGCCACTTTAAGTATCGGGCTAATAATGAATTTGGTAAAAAATGAAAATGCACTTTTGACCAAAAATTTTGGGAGATTTTTTTTATTTACACACCTTTTTTTAAAAACAATCGCTTTACAAAAAATAAAATGGCGTATCTACATAACTAGTTTTCCCATGTCGTGCAACGAAGTCGTATCTTTCGGTTACGACTTTTAGACTATGGGACGTAGACCAAATAACAAGCTTCATAACAAATTCCATATTCCATTCAAAGGGATAAGACAAAACCCGGTGTAAAATATTGATAAATTATTAACATGACATAACCGTCTTTTGCCCCAAATAAAACTTGCACATTTTCTTAAAAATTAAAAAAAATGTCACATCAATTTGTCTTTCATAAGATCAGTGACCAATGGATATGTATAGACTTCAGCAAAACCTAACTAAAGATAGACAATGGGCCCGGTATGGCGGAGCCATTGTTATTAGCCAGATGTTATCAACTCCACGATCGGAGTTTGAGTAAACAAAATTTACCCGTCCTCATAAACATAGTAGATTCAACCCCATCGTGTCACCTCTAGTATATTTCGAAGGTATGGCAGTGGATGAGTATGTGCAGTGGAGGGAAATATCAAAATCCACGCTAAATCTATTGAAGCATTAGTCTGCCTAGCAGAGAAAAATAACTTATGTGCTTAATAAAGTCAATTAATCTAACATGAAACGCATTTATTAGTACATTAAACTCTCTGACTAAATCTCTGATTACAATGTTTAATTCTGGACTAAGTTTGGCTCGCATTTGCTTCAATGGTATTTGCAGTTGCAACAGTGAGTTGACTATACTGACTTTTGGCGCCTGGTTTAGCGTGTTGGGATACAATGGAAACCACAAAGTCTTTGCACTCGCCATGTAAACTTGAAAGGCCAGATTATCTTATTTCTTCTATGACCGGTGAACCGGGCCACATATTCTGTCTGCCCCTCTCCCCACCTAATCGACGATGTCCAAACTTTTCCTCTGGTGACCGATGGGTTGAATCTACTACAAGGTGAACTCGTGTTTACGCGATGCGTAAAATATGTCCCCGCCGATGTCGCGATCACCAACATGAGGTAAATGGCAACTACAACACCACCCCCTCCCCCCCTCCCCAATACCAGCAAAACCCCACCCACCCCTCACCAACCCTCGCACACACCCTCACCCCACCCCCTCCCCAACACCCCGCAACCCCATCCCTGCCCCAACAGCTCACAACTCCCCAACACCGCGCAACACCCCACCCCCATCCCCACACCCCACCTCCTCCCAACACGCTGCAACACCCCACCCCTCCTTCACACCCCTCAACACCCCAACCCCACCCCCCAACCCCCACCCTCCCACCCAATACCCCCGTAACACCGCCTCCCCTTCCCAACACGCCACTCCCCCCCCCTCCCAACACCCCGACACCCTACCGACCCTCACCAACAACACCCCGCAACACCCTATACCCCCTCCCACGCTGTTTGAGACCCCATGCACAATCTTCTCTTTTATTTTAGAGCAATTTAAAGCTGCGACCACTTTTGACAACTAATATAATAGGAGACTGCAAGAGCTATATTTCCCCCGCCTAAAATCATAAAAAATCCATTGGTTGGATGTTGCCATATAGGCCTACAAAGGTCATAATTTGTATGTTATAATAGCTCCCTCTATATGCTATTTCCCATCGAAAGAACGTGTACAACGAGATTTTATTGAAAATCATCATTTTTGCTTGGGCCGCAATGAAATTTCATAAAATTTACACAGAATGTATTTAGTGGCATAAATACTCCAAAATTCGTTGTCAAAGTGTGTCGCCATTGAATTTTGGTTTTATTATTCTCGGTGGTCCTAATAAATGAGACCTCAACAGCTGTGGAATCCCAACAGTCTGCAATGCCGCAATGCCCCTCCAACAACATGCAACCCCACGCCCTCTCCCGTCCTTCCCCACCACCCTGCAAACACAAACATCCCCCAACACGATGCAAAACCCCTGCAACACCCCACCCCCTCCGCAACACTCGCACACCCCACACCCTCCCCACACCCCGAAACCCCACCCTTCCCTATTGCAATAGTATCTCATGTAGCGAAGGGAATTTTGCATATCCCGACGTACCGAGTTCAGAGATACAGCAATTATGCGTATTTAATAATCATTGCATACAGTACGCCGCATATCTCACATACTTACATAGCAAATCCCTAGTTCATAGTATATCATGTACTAAGGACTGTTGCATATCCGACTACCGTTCATCAGATACAGCAATTATTGCATATTGAAATTAGCTCATTTGCAATACCTACGCCGCATATATCACATACTTCATATTGCAAAAAGATGTGCCCCATGATGATTCCCTTTCATGCAGCGCAGGAACATTTTTGAGTATCCGATGTACCTTTGAAACATATACGCATTATCTGATTTTGCAATACTACTTAGCCTCATTTGCATACTCAATTTGCCCGAAATTGCCCAAAATTAATCAGGTTGAGAACTCTTCACCCGCTTCCTTCCACAAAGTTTACTTACAACAGCATTATACGCCTTACAGAACTCCAAGAAAACTTGTACAAGGCTTGCAGGAACATTTTAATAAATTAACCAAATAATATACTTAATTAGCATATTTACGGCCAACTCTATCAGTCAAGAACCATCAACCTCGTCTTTTCACCAAGTTGCTGCATTGTCGCCTTCGGAACTCCCGATAAAATCGGTACAACATGGGTTTAACATTTTTATCACGGACGGACGGGCGGACGAACGGACGGACGCTGCTCATTTCATAGTCCCTGTTCCGAACTCGTTCGGCGGGGACAATAACCAGTTTACATTATGATATAGGTCGTTGACCCTAAGTTTTTTTTCTGAAAGCGCGGTAAATTGAATACAAATGAAGTTAAGCAATAGGTTACGGATTTTAATGCTGCACAAAGTGGTTAGGTCAAAGCTTGCCTAGCAACATTCTGGCATGATGTTTGTCTTTCTTCATTTTCGAATAAATGATGAAAAACATGGACAAAGTTAACTGAACACGCACTATAGAAGCTCAAGATTTATTTATTTGCGAATGAGGCTAAGTATTTTGCGCTTACGTCATTAAAAAAAGACTTCGTCTAAATCGGAGAGGTGGTAACACCTGAGTCTTTTCAACCGCGAGACAATATAACAATGGTCCTGCACTCCCAGATGAAAAGGAATCTGAAGTGTTTTTCTACACCGCACATCGGGCCGGTAATTGAAGATCTTTAGCTCCAATGTTTGCTGAAGTCTAGCGTATCTATTGGTCACTGATATTGGGGGAAATAAATTGAAGTGACATTTTATTCATTTTCAAGTTTTAATTGGGCAACAGACGGTTATATGATTTTGATTATTATGAATTTACACTTGGTTTGCCCTCCTCCCCTGATGGGGACTACGAAACAACAGCAAAGAAGAACATGCCCCACCCACTATTTGTTGCACTGAACAGAAATTCAATTTTGAGTGCAACAAAGTATCTACAACTAAATAGGCCTATTTAGCCTAATCACTCTGCAATAAATTGACACTGTCACTTGAAATGTATATCAAATTATGCATGATGACCTCATTTTTCATATCTAAAATTTTCGCCAAAAATGTCAGTTACGACTTTGTTGCACTCACATGACGAATAATAATAATAATAATAATAAAAATAACATTCGATAGCTCAATTTTGTCAAATTTAACTTTTTCATTTTGGTTGAGATGAAACACTTTTGACTATTTTAATAGGATGGACCTCCCCTTTAGAATACATTACTCTTACAATTTATGGAAGACGATATTCACTAACTATTGTGGTATATCTGTGGGAAAATCTCGATCCAGAAGCGATCCGGGATCGCTCCTGCCAACCCTTCTCGATTCCGGATCATATTGCGCTTTATTAATAAGTAATAGTAAGTGATAAAAAAAAACTTCCTCAACCCCCACACCCCTATTAGCAATTTCTTATATCTTTATACTGCTTTTATATTCTATAGTGTCATAGCGGAGGCAGAACCAGATACCTGGATCGTTAACCGAGCCAGAGCGACCAGAGCGATAATTCCTCGCTCCTGGATCGATCCGGATCGCTTTATGTCAGAAAGCGACCTGCATAGTGAAAAATTAGCATCACAGTTACTCTAGTAATTTTTACATATGGGCACTCCCGTTAAGTGCATAAGGGGGTTGTTAGGGACCCATGCGGATTTACGTGGGAACGACGCCAAGGATTTATCATTTCTGTTAAGTCAAGCGTGACAAACGAGAACGAATACCAAAATATAACCCAAATATATTGCAGCGCGCTAAAATATTAGCGGGCAGAGAAAACAGAAAGTACCATCCTAGGCGGTCCCCGACCGCGAGTGTCGTCTCCGTCGCGGTTTGTGAATGGGCCAAAGTCACATGAGATCACAAGGTTACTTTTAGGTCATCGACAGGTCACCCCCTCCTTTCCACCAAGTTACATTATCGTAGGTTTATACGGAACTCATACGGCATGCAATATATTAAGGGTTAACATTTTTACCACAGACACACACAGACATACGACCAGAGTAATCCCTAGGTGCCTTCGGCAATTCATGCAGACGACACAAAAATGGGCCTCACGGGGCCCCCGCATGCAGTTAAGTGTTAAAGTCCTCAACCCATGGTCCAAAATATTTAATGTAGTTCCGAATAAACAACCAAACAACGGCTGTGTTTCCATTTACAGTTGATGCCTTACTTGAAATTTTACCACAATCTTACAATCAGAGGAAGTTGTACTTGCTGCGTCTATTGCGAACAGTGCAACGGATTGCGATGGCCATCTGCCCGGCGTTTGACTCAGCATGGTCTTTTAACTCCAGCTCTAACTCTAACTTTATAATAACATAACTTCAAACGCACCTTTGTACTGCCAAACGATTTTCTCCTTAATTCAATCAGTGTCAAAGAATCACACCAGTTCGGCAGACAGAGACTGTGCTCTTGTCGACCTTTCTGTCGACACGCTGCTAAATTCTCCAGCTCCCCATTCAACATCTTACAGACATGGAATACTGCCTGGCTAGATACTTCAAGACCAGACCAACTCACTATTACACCTATAACAGAACTACCACCTGGTAGCAATCTTCCACGCAAGGAATGGGTCACCTTAAACCGGATTCGCACAGGAGTCGGTCGCTCCAACAGCAATATGCACCGATGGGGGCTGCGGCCATCTCCAGCCTGCCAATGTGGTTCTCCATCACAGACTGCGGATCACATTCTCAATAAGTGCCCTTCTTTTCGTCCACCGGTGGACATAGAGTTCTCAAACCTCAACCAATCAACAGTGAGCTGGCTCCACCGTCTACAACATAGTTAGCTACTGCCTCATACGCAAGAAGAGGAAGAAGTATTAAAAATATACTCAGCTGTTGTCAGTGTTTGCGCCACAAGATTCATCAGAAAAAGCAGTTTTTCCAACAGTAGTTTCTGCCACGTCAGGATACCATTTGCCGAGTATGTTACATCAGGTGGGCAAAATCCTTCTTTTACAACTAAGAACGAAAACATACGATAGATTTCAACTATTATAGTACTTGAATATTAAGGACGAATACTATTGCTGTAATTAATAATAAAGGCCATTAAGTGCATAATGCCAATATATTTGCCACATTTCAGAGGCTATTTTACGACACTTTTTTATCACAGCAGTAAAACTAAACAAAAACATGATGAGTTACCAATACTATTATTACCTGGATACAAATAAAGACATTTTTAACATGGTTACATGGGTTTTGGAGTGAATTGATCGGAATCGTTTAAAAATGTAACATTTACTACCCCAAACAGATCGTTAATCAAAGGAACATGAAATGGAAGAAAACATATTTGCTCTTTTTTCATTCACCATGTTTTGCTTTTTGCATTTAAATCAATTAACTGTAGCTCACCTCGTTGCTGTTTACAAATGAATCCAAGCGATTTCGAGCAAGCCCTGTCATTCCATCGCCCGTTCGTGTACAAATGACCACAGTCGTCGCCGCCCCGACCACTACAGACAATCCATCAGGTTGTCCCGAACTCCAATTGTGAAGATCAACTAGTTAAAGAGAGTAAGGCATGCAGCACAGATTTCAGTCCAAATTAAGGCAATAATATACAGACCAATTAAACTAGTCCACAACACAAAACTAATCCAATGTAAAGCACAATACAATATCATCCCAAGTCAGATTTGACTTAGACTTATTGTAGGGGCAATTTCCCCATAAAACAAAGGCAGCTCACGAATTGGTTTGTTCGAATCTTAAAAAAAAAAAGAAAAGGAAAAGTGGCATTCATTTGGTTGGTCCGGGTTCGAACCCCTTCTTGCCTTAATTGAGGAAATTAATTGTTTCGAACTTGTAAGTAAAATTAGACGACTGATCAGGTAATTTTATGTGTTATCAAGTAAAACTATAAGTAATATAGAAAAAAAATTCGCGTCCGCTTTCTTCTGCCAAAAATAGTATAGTACGAATTATTTTATACATAGATCCTAACTTATCTGGTTTTCCGTCAGTCAATCCAAAATCCCCTTCACTTTGTGAAATCGTGGAGGACCTAGTCCACAAGTCTTCTCCTGCCTCTCTAACAAGGACTGCGAAGAAGTGACAAACAGTGATAACGACAACACAATATCGGATTTTTTATAGTGCTAACTTTCAGAGTTTTTTTATAGAGGGCACCGCAAAAGAAGCACCCGTTTTGTGATAGGATCTTTTCATATCAGCAAGGTGCTTGCGGGACATTCTTTGTCACAAATTATGAGACGAGCCTTGACTGGAATAATCTTTAAGCGTGGTATTGGGTCTGTTGTGTTTGTTAGGGAGCGTATATTGTATCGTTATTTAAAGTAGATAGATTTGAAATCGAATTTTTTTTTAAAAAGAAGAAAAGACAACTCACTGAATATTTATTTTTGGGATATAAAATATGTTTTATTTTTAAAGTGAGGAAAAGGAAACAGAATAAAACAAAGTGCCGTCGTTTTATGAATTCTGTGAAATGAAATCGTGGACCAATAGCTAAGCTAGACTCAGCAAACATTGGAGCTAATTTTAGGGGATGACCTTTGCCATTATCGTGTTGATCTTGGCGTCATTAGCATTATTGGTGAAGCGTTTATTGAATTTATAGTATTGTTAAAACATTCGCAAGGATGACAGAAAATACCTGGCACCCAAACAATGAGCCTTGTGTACAAATGATCTGAATTTTATATAATAACACTGCTTTTTATTATCAAATTGATGGGTTGAAGAATTATCTTTAAAGGTGCAACGGAAGATTTTGGCGGCACCCAAATGCCCTCTAAATGTAAAAAGAGTGAAAAAAAAACAACCGACAAAGTGAAAGTAAAATTAATTCACTCGAAAAAAAGTGTGGTAAAACCACTCAAATAGTTGACGTGTTAGTTTAATCCACTCCAAAAGCAGGAAGTCACGGGAACTTTCACTCCAGAAAGAGTGAGATTGAACACACTCTAAAATGTGTTGTCCTCCATTTAACTCGTTAAAGAGTGGACATTCACTAGTTTGAAGTTGAAGTCGCTATTTTGGAGTGATATTTAGTATAGAACATTAAAAATAGTGACAATGTGCACTCAACAAGGAGGTTGATCCTCCACAAATTCCTGACTTTGCCAGGTTGCCAGGATAAAGCTATAGGCCGCTTCTTTCCATTGATACCAAAAAAGTTACTAAAAAAGTCCACAAGTCGGCAACATTGCATTTTCCACAGCAAAATAGGCGAAAAATCCCCAATCCAAAAAAATAGGTTGGACTACTCGGATTTTCATGAGGTTGTCAGCTCTAAATGATCGGGCTATTGACTAGTTTTACATAAATTCGAGTGTATAACCGTACTTGTTTGGTGGGATGCAACACCCCAACCAAAAATGATGCAGTTCATCGAATTTTAAATTATGCTTACTGCGTTAGAGGTCATGTCCACCCACCATCGTGATTTATTTTGTATGACTTTGAAAAGTGTTTCACCTTGGAAAAGTGTTTTCACTTACTAAGAGTGGAAAATTGTGCTCGAAAACTAGGTATGCTTGTAGATTGCCACCCAAACGTTGACATGAAGCGCCAGCTGCTGAAAAGTTTTTCCTATCTTCTGTGTTTACGTAATATACAAAAACGTCCAGTGAATTCCAATCAGCGATGGCAATTATCCGCATCCTAAGTTGAAGCAAATCTTTATAATTAATTTTATAGATGTCCATTATCTCAAATGTACTATTTGTTATTGACCAACAATTTTGTATATGGAAGTGTACTCGGGTATTCGAAATGTCTCATACTATGTGCACCTTTCAAGTACAGTGTCCTTTTTGCAATATATTATTGTCTACTGTTACTCTAAGTGGACTTTAAAAGTAAATTTACAGTAGCATTGTTAGTACATTTCAAACTTACGTTTCTAGTACAATTCGATACAACTGTTATCGAAATGTACACTTTGGCTGGTATTCTGAAAGGGAGACTAACTTTAGACCTGGGTTTAAACCAGGGTTAGTCCTACAAGAGGGGACCTTTTTTTCTTACAAAATACTGTGAAAGTTAAATGTACGGGTGAGAAAATTCCTCATGGATGGGCTGGAACAGCCCATCCATGAGGAATTTTCCCACCCGTTACAGCACACTTTTAGAGTATGTTGGAAGCAAAAAGGTCCCCTCTTGTAGGACTACCCCTGGTTTAAACCCAGGTTTAAAGTTAGTCTCCCTTTCAGAATACCAACCTTAATCTTGACATTTCTCTATGTTAACAAGTACAGTGATTGAAATCTAGTAAAGTATAGGCATCCTACAAATTTGATAATTTGATGAAAGGTGAAATAATTTATTTTCTCTAATGCCAATTTCAGAAAAAAAAAAGACATTGAGAATTAAATTTGGTTTTCATGAGAATTTTTTATCTTTTTTGTTGTTGAAAAAATCAAGCCGAATTTATTAATCTTTTTTTGTTTGTTTTAAAAATCAGGCCGAGGCATACCTAAACGTTGTATTTGTTCGTGTCTCATATCCTTCTATAGGTATATTCATTTTGCACGTATCTTTTATTTCAACACTATACCCAATAACCTTCTTTATAAAGTTGCGTTCTATTCCATATTAAGTTTACGTGTAGGTTACGAAATTAGGATATATGGAACTCCCCGTCTCTTACGATGGCAATTGATAAACCCAAAATGTTAACTGGGCTGTTGCTGTAGCCGAAATGCGCAATTACTTATCTATAGATTTTGCAAAAGAATATATAAATTATTTGTAATACTTTATCGTATAATTGTGAAATTAGTGTCGTAAATGCTTAAAATCATACCTGCTAAGGTCCTGAATGTGCCAAATAAGGTATTGCAACCAGAAAGTATGCAATATACACTAATATATACCTTCGTATTCCAGGACTTCATCACTCATGCATCCCAGCAATTTTACACTACCCCATTGCACAAGCTGTGCAGATGGTTGACAGTAACGAACAGCGATAGGCCATCCAGCTTTGGAGAGAATAAAAAATCTTAAAGGTCCCAGGAAATGCAATAGAATTGAATGTGGGTTGTGTCAAGTCTACAAGGAGGGACAAAAAGCATTCAATATTTGGTGGTGATGACATCATGAGTGAAACTATTGATTTTTCAAGATAATATAAATGATGTGATCTATTCATGACACTGACTGAAAATCAACAGTTTCACTAATGCTGTCACTGGTAGTGTAATTCTTTTTTGGGCCCTGTTTATTGGAATGGAATGCCCCGTAAAGATTTGGAGTAGGTTTATCATCTCATTTTTCCTTCCTGGACCTTAACAATATCCCGTGCGAACACAAACGCATGAAACACAGCCATAAACTTCATATTCGTGTCATTAATGACTACGAACTGCAAGGATAGAAAAAGATAGAGCGTGAAGTGAGTGAGTGTGTGTGTGTGTGTTTATGTCTGTGTGAGAGAGATATATACAGAGAGCCAGAGACGGGTGCCTAACACATAGTTACCTTTAGGTGTGTTTCCCGGGCATGTTTCTACACTAAATGTTGACTGTCCTGCTAATGTTTTCACCCAATTTAGCGGTCCGTCTACATGCATTGTTACCCCAGGCAAGCAGTAATCATAATCGGCTGTTTCTGTTAATGTTAAAAATGCATATTTATGAAATACATCTTTCTAAAATCTCCTAGTAAATAAATTTAACACTGTTTGAAGTGCAACATATATCAAGTGAAGAAAAGATAGATACCCCGTAATCACAAAAACATATCTATAAATCACAACCATTTGTAGCCTAAAAAAGACATTTTACGTTGATTTTTTACCTATTGTAGAGATCGCATAGACAAGTATAGAATACAAATTAATATTGTAAAGGGATGCATTGTTTTGTTCATAATTCAGCTAGTTCGAACAGTTGTATTGCCTTAATAAAATGCTGAGAGAAGTTAAACATACCTAAACATAACATAACATAACAATGGGATCTATAACGCGCCTTTTACAAAAGTAGACAAAGCGCAAAAAAAGAAAACATTAGATACTAGGGAAAAGGTGTGACTTAAGAAGGCTTCTAAAAGTGGTGATTTTACTCTGATTCCTGATACCACTGGGAAGATCATTCCAGAGACGGGGCGCTGCGATGGAAAAGGCGCGGTCGCCAGCCAATTTCTTAGCCCGAGGGACATCAAAGGTGACAGCAACATCAGATCGAAGGGCATAAGGTGTCTTGTGGATATGAAAGTAAGAGGAAACATAACTTGGAACTGCGCGATGGAAGGCTTTTGAAGTTCTCAACTTTTAATGAGTGTTACTTGTACAAAATGTATAAAAGTAGCAATTAGCTGAGAGTTACTGATTGGCAATATTTTTTTTGGACAAAACATTGGAGAAACGACGGTGAACTTTAGAATATTATTTGTACAAATGCAATATTATACAAATAATGAATGTTTATGAGTGCAATGGTCAGAATATTTTCATGAGTTGAGCCGAGTTGAATGGAACATTTCATACTTCAACGAATGAAAATATTTTTTTTCCGTTGCACGAACGAAAACATTTATTATTTGTTTTATAAGTAGATCCTTGCCATTAAGCTCAGGCTAGCTTGACTACGCTAAGGTTAAGCCTGGGACTAAATAACCTAGCCTAACCAGGAGACCTCCTACTACTTGCTATAATCACTACATTAAATTTGGTCTGAAAAACCTCCATAGCCGGAAATTAGATCCTGCTGAAAACATATCTTTGCCGGCAGAAATAACAAGATCGTGCCCCATTATTCGCTCGCACAAAGACCGCAACGGCGCAAGTTCCGAAGACTCGCTGCTGTACCGCAACACTGCACTGATCATAATATAGCATCATGGCCGCGGCAAAGTTCCGTATAAGTGCCAGCATTAGGTGACCCACAATTTGTGAAGACCTACGAGGCGTGCAATAGAACGAAACGTATGGAACAAAAATGCAAGCCAAATAGAACAAAATGCACAGTATGTGATGTACGCTTGCAATACATCATTTATTTAATTACATGTGACCGAGAATCCTCCAATCAAATGACAAGGATCTACTTAGGTGTTATATAAAATGCAATATAAGGAAGGCGAAAAAGTAGCATTAATTTTATCCTTACCCGGGATACAAGTAGTCCACTTGACAATGACGCTCCAACCAGTGCACACCCCAATGTAACGTACAGTCACAGGACACTCCAGTGAGTGAGTAAGAAGTGGCGAAGATGAACCCATTCTTGTTACTTGTATTTGGTTATTTGCCCATGAGATAGTGAAATATCTCATTTCACTGCTACTAAGAACACCTGGAGTTGAATATCTGGTTCTTATGTCAGCATTTCTATCCTGATTAGAGTTACATATTATGCCGATGTACTGGTTATTCCATCCTCCAATAACTAAAGCCGAAACAGAAGGGCGTTTTCGTAACCTGACCACCTTCCAATGACCACTATGACGTCAACCAACTTTACGGTTTTATTCCGTAAAGGGTTTCGACTTTCATGGTGGTTGTAACTTAGATTTACCTTTCCCTGATCACAACGAATTTAACAACCTTTACGGGATAAAACCGTAAAAGTTTTTGAAATCATAGTCTTCATCTTCATATTGTTACACGACTACATAAAGGTCCATTACTGTTAATTGTTAAGCGTTTTATTCCGCAGGTCTTCCATAATGGCTTTATTTAAAGCCTTTTATCCCCCTATGGAGACAGTAGAATCTGGCAGTTCTGAATTCTTGATAGTCAAGGGGGTGAAGGAATGTAGTGGTCAGGCGAAGGTGGTCAGGTACAATCGGTCACGTGTAGAGTGTAAAATCATCCACGAAACTAAACTCGTAGACAGAGATAGAGATTCTTGCTATTAAATCGGCAATTACGGGACATTTCATTAGTTTTGACCAAGGCGGTCTTCTAATTACACACAATCTTACACAAAGAGTGGATTTTAGAAAATTTGGGTCAAATTTTTTCTTGATAGTTTATAAATATCGACAGCGTTATCACATGAATTGTATTAATCTTTCTCTGACCTTGCGAAATTCAATCCATGTAAAAGCGTTCTAGTAATCGAAAGTTGTAGGGTCTTATCCGGTCACGCGCCACTTTTAAGTTACCTCGGGTTGTGCACAGCCCCCACCTCAAGGGAAAATTACAAAATAAAGAACATTTTTGTCTGCAGCTTAACACTTAACGCAAAGGGGTTTGCAATTCCGCTAGTGCATAAAGGGGGAGGGGGCCTGTATATAAAGGGGGTCCATAGGACCACCCTTATATAACCACTTTCCTAAGGATTCAGGATGAAATCCCCCACAAACATGTTAGAGGCTTCAACACCTCAACCCTAACGAAATAAAACAAAATGAAAAAGATTGTTCAGCAAGAAAACGAGGGGCAAACACATTCTTTTAAATTTGCGTTGTAAAAAGTGTGAAAAGACACTGACTTGTTTCTGCATTTTCTACAGCATTGATTCACCTAGCTGATTGCTCGAATTGGTGAAGAATGAACTATTTACAACATGTAAGCAATAATAGCACATTTTTGAAGGGCGCCCCCAATTTTCAAAAATTGAATTTTTTGACAATTGCGTATTGCGTTCTTGTTTAATAAACTAACCTGCGAACGGTTAAGGACTCCAAAAGTGCCCGATTTTCATTAAACGAAGCAGAAAGAATTTTGTAAATTGAATCGAGATCCCAGATTGTTGTAATAACTTACCCGGGACGTTGGGCAGAAGTAGCCAAGAATTTCCAATTAAATAATTCATGAAAAGCTGCAGCGTGACCTGGAAAATAAAAACTCCACTCCTTAAAAAAACCGCCACGCACCCCCTGAGACTTCCTCTATATTTTGGTCTAGAGTTTTGCGAATTTCTTTGCATTCGTTTCAAGAATATATGCAACCTTTTGCAAAAGCTGCCCACCAAAACCCCAAAGACAATGAAACCATAAGGGCAGCTCTAAAACTGATCGTGCCAAGTTCAAGATTTCGATCAAGTCTACGCCAGTTACTGGACAAAGTACCGCTCCGACTATAGATTTTTCTCAGTGAGAAGTGTGGAATCATCGAACAGTCGGATGCAAAACCGTACGATTTTTCGTATAAATCTCACATTTTGGAATCTTGGAATTATATTTTATTGAATGGCAATAATCAGGGAACTAGTCAACCAACTGGTTTGCCGATATGTGTGAAATTGAGAACAGGACAGGAGAAAGGAAGGACATATGATACACTTTATGGAGTGTGGACACGGCGGTGCAGTGATGAACGCCTGGCGTTTAGGCCGTTTCGTGCGGTAATTTGAAGCTGTGGGTGGTGAACTTACGATTTCATACAAGTGCCAGCGGTAAATTCAAATAAACCCTGGCATTTGTAAGAATTGTAGTTTCGCTACTCATATACATCGGTCGAGGAGATCCAGCTTTACACAGAAACTCGTCATGGAAAAGGGGGCCAGGACTTCCGAGAAGCAGGTAAAAAAATAATAAAATAAATCTGAACATACGCTTATCAATGTAATTATGCATAAAGGCAGTATCGATTTCCCAGGGTATTAATCATAACTCCCATGGGTCAAGGAAAGTATGGCGGTGTTGGAAAACACTAAAAAAATTCTGTCCGTCAGTCCATTATATAAAATAGTGCCACCTCACGAACATTAGGACCTTGACTTCGCCTGAACCAATGAAACATAATGGATGCGCGTGACTACCGTAGGCCGTAAATGGCCTTATGTTCCCGGCTATTCATATGGAAGGCCGATTCTAGCAGCCGTTTGATTATTAACTCGGAGATCTCCGATATTAATTATTCTAATTACGCATTCCTTCGTTTGCAAAACATAGACATTTTTGAGCTTAACTATTCACAGTATAGTTTACTCGCCGGTTATCAATGCACTGTGCAAAAATCTCACAATTTTTGGAAATGGGGGGCGCCTTCAAAAAATTGTCTGCTTATTATGCCGTTAGCACAAACATAAATGTCTCTTGCCATTTAGATTTTCGGGTTTTCTGGTATAATGTCATAGGTTTATACAGTTAAACCGCTAATTACTGTGTTATAAAATATTATGGCACCAATGGCCTACTAGACTTTGCAAGATTTGGTGATTAATATTACTTATTTATGTCATTAGGTGTATGGATTACATTATGAAATCAGAAATCACAGTAAACTATTTAAAATGTTCATTTGGTTCATGGGCGTTAGAATAGACACGATCGGAGGAAGAACAGAAAATGGGGACCCCCTATTAAAGAGACATGGACACATTTTGAAAAATAGTGCGCCCTCAAGATGTTCAAATCGATATTTTTGCATGGTTGTAAAGTGTTTTCCCACTTTTTCTTTCCTCTCGGCTTCACTTTATATACAAAAGCCTCACCGAAATGCTTAAAGACCCATATGCTTCCTTAGTGACGTAACAGAACGATTTTGTAATTAACGTCGCCGCGGACGTTTTTAAATTTCAGCAGAGACGAAAATGGCGTTTAACACCAGAACACACGACGTATGCATGTTTCCCAAGGCATGCACCTGTTTGACCGGTCTACCTTTGTGGTTTTAAAATCAGCGAGTACGAGTCAAAAATATTAATGTATATACAAATTTATTAGTTGATTAAAGTTATGGAAAAATTAAAAAGTTGGCCTACAAATGACCCCTATCCTCATATCAAATGTCATGTTTTTGCGGTAATGTTTATTTTATGTGTAAAAATATATCTCCAATCTTCCAAGTGCCAGACGATCATTTGAGAGCAAATTGAAGAAATTCCTATTTTGTGAAAAAAAGGGCCAGTGCCGCTTTAAGTTAAGTGTTGAATTCCAGGCCATCCAAGTTTCCAATGAATGTATAAATTTAACAACCGAATTTCGGTGTTATCTGTATCACTGAAGCTAATGCAGGATTATTGGTCGGAGAGAGCAAAACGTAAGCGTCAAGATTCCCTGAATTGCCAATGGAAAAATATGAGTAGCTCCATCGGCAATAATGGACGAGTCTAAAAAGATGAAAATCTGTATTCGTAGCCGTTTCTTCCGTAGCTCGGCGTAGTTATGGTTTGGCACGGAGCTTTAAGCAGGACGAAAAAATTCAAATTAAGGCAAATGAAATTTGATCTTAAAGGTTCATATTTTCTGATTACTCCGATTAGCTGGATTAATATTAAGGCTAAGCACTGTACATGGTCGTCCACATTGGACAACGTAGCAATATAATCCATGTGAACTCCAGTCGGCGAGACAGACATCACCCCCTTCTGAAAGTAAATTAGCCGCGAAGTTACTTGTTTAACCAAGTCATATTGTAATGCAGTGGAATTGCGAACGAAAAGAAAAATCATATGATGTCGATTTGGTTAAAATATGCTCTGTACCCTTAAGTACTTGTGACTTCAAATTTGCTGAGACATATTTGATTAGACTGGTCCAGATTTACAAGCGAGAATGTTGTCGGTCTTTCTATTAAAAGTGGGTATTTGGGAGAGGGTAATTGAACGTCCTGAATGTTTTGCCGTGTTCAAAGTTGGTGTGTTGTCGCTTGGTGAAACTCTCATGTTTATACTAAACTTTTTAGATCCTTGAGAGACAACAAATTATTGACATTCATTCGTAGCACAAATTTTGACTCTTGTATAAACCTTACCCGAGACTTTGTCAAAACCGCATATTGAATGTGGCAAATTATTTATTTAATTAAAAAAAAAAAAAAAAAAAAAAAAAAAAAAAAAAAAAAAAAAAAAAAAAAAAAGTAAAATTATTATATAATTTGGTTTATCATAAGTAATATTGATGGTAACCCTCCTAGAAAACAAACTTTATCGAAACATCGAAATATAATCCTCCAGCGGATTATCCTATTAAATGGATTTCATAAGAGCTGCGGCATTGCCTTTTGAATAGGCGGTTTATACATTTCATGGTGATGTGTTTTTTTTCTAGCACTGTCGTCGCCGGCGCGTTGCAGGGATGGTTAGGTTGTGGTTGTATATAAGTAAAGGCAATGTACGATGGCTTCTGTTCCTCATCAGTGTCATGTATCTCAAATTGCAAATGAAAAAGATTGACAAAAAGAAAGAAAATCCCCGTTGTATCTTAATAAAAACTCCCACTTTCTAAACAAAGAAGACAAACAATCCTCCTAAAAAACCTTCACTCCCAAAGAAAGAAAACCCATTACCTTTTTTTGTGAACGAAAGAAGCTGTTAAATCTTTAAAAATAAACAAGACAATCATGAATGATGACTACATTTTTTTTAAGAATACCACTGCGATCATACTGAACCTGACTGGTACATACAGGCTAGATTCAGCCTCGTCTCACGGAAAAGCGACTTAACCTAAATGCTCATAAATAAGATTCAATGAGGTAATTAGTTCGATTGTTCAGATTCAGTCTTGCGATGAATGCATATAATATTAATAACAATTAGATGATAACAAAACAAAACATCAACCATTAGCAATCATGTTTAAAAATTCCTGCTCAAAAGCCACACTTTAAATGCCATTACGAAGACTGTTACTGGATCAAGGTCGTCATCAGAACAACCTTAGAATTGTAAGAATCCCACTGAGCTGATAGTCAATCCGAGATGGTTTACAGTAGCGAACAGCTACAGGCCAACCAGCTGTACCAATACAATTGAAATTAATTGTGAGAAACATTAGCCCTTTTAGGGGAAGAAAAAGCTGTCTATAGGGTATTTAATTCATGTCACTACATATGTCGCGGTTATGGTTCATTACCAGGGGATGTATTGTGCCGAATTAAAAGCCCAAACATGTAGCGAACGAGTGCATATTGCGTTGTTATTGCGGCTTAAAGCTTCAAAAATATGGGATAATTACTTACAAATAAATTTAACTTTTAAGTCCATGTTGAGTTAACTCAGTAAGGTTGAGTTTGATGATCATGTTACAGTCCTGGCTATGTTAGTAGTATTTAGTTAGTTAGTTAGTAGTTAGTAGTTAGTTAGTTAGTTTAAACCCAAGTTTTCAATCCAGTTTTGTTCCCTCTTTAAACGGGGTGGCCGGCTACACCTAGCAAAACTGCTGGTGATAGGATTTATTGGAGCAAAAGGTACTTGACCGGTTGCCCTGAGTCAATTTTTTTTTTTTTTTCCACAGTTTGCGGGCTTTGAGCACCCGCCCACAATGCAAGGCAGGCATGTTGCCTGATGGCCGCCATTAGCTCTCCAGAGCTGATCGGATTGTAGGTAGATCTGTTTTCATTCTAGCAGGGAAACGGTCCTGATATGTGGAGTGTGGAACGAATTTGCTGCCTAAGATGACCCTGCATTGTCTTTTCAGATGGACATATTTGGCGCCTCTTTACGATTTATCCGAATATTTCATCTAACAGATATCACTTATGATTAAGATCGTTTTAACTCAACTTAACAATCGGCCCCTCCTAGGTCCCGCCATGTAAAGTTGTATGATTTCTCGGATTATAAAACATACAAACCTCTCAAAATGCATGGAATCGTCGAAACTTTTAATGAATGCAGACTATGAATAAAAAAATCAGACTATAAAAAAGGTTATACGAGGATTTCACAGGCCTTGTGATAATAAGATAAGGGTGGTTTGGTCCTTTGTTTATATTGGCGTTTTCTAGTGTTTGCTGAATATGCTATTTATAACTGGCTTCTCAAAGTTAGCTCTCACTACGACACGGTCTGTGATATAACGTTAACAAAATGTATACTTCGTCAGGCCTGAACTAAGGAGAGACGTCATAGCTTGCACGGCAATCTTAAACGTGCGAAACGCAGGTAAGTCGCAGCTGTAATTGCGAGCGTAACAAAGTCGGCTGTGCGACGACACGCATCACAATGAATGCGCGAAAAGCTCGTGACATGCACATCCTTGTTCAGGCGGACGAAGTACAAGTGGATATGTGAGTGGGCGCAAACGCGCGGTTTTGTGCTTTTGGTCATGTTGTGTGGAAACGAAGTAAAGCTTAGGCTTGGTTACCGCTTGTGTTTTGTACATCACAGATTTTTTCCAATTGGGCAGTAAAATCATATTAGCGAAGCAAACTAGAAACAAAATTATAAATGCAAATATTGTCAAAAATTTACAAATTAATATAGACGAACATGTGACGAAATACCGGGGGTAAGCAAAAAATAAACAGGCTGCGTTAGTTTTGAGAATTCAATCTATCACGCGCTAACCAAGGAACAAATATAAAGGCCAATGGTGTCAAAAAGGAAATACAACACTCTAAATTTTGCATCCTACATAACAAAAGAAGTTCTGGACCTCACATCTAAGTGATTTCAAAACGTTTGATACCCACTCGTATCTGAGAGGGCTATACCTAACAGTATCCTCATCTCGACTCGCATACCATTCGAAGATTGAGTCTAAAAAACAATCAGACTGTGTAATTTGCTTACCATATTTGTACTTGTTCGTACTAAACTTAACATTTTGTTATGTGACCCTTAGAGCTTAGTCAGGAGTTTTCTTCTAACCTTTGATGGTCTGTTAGAGCACCTTTCTTCGCTGTACGCCAATTCCCCAGCCGGTCGTCTGTGGCCACGTCAAAAAACGATCCATTCTACCATCCCAGTCACGTTTGTAGGGAACAAGCTCCGCTAACTGCATCTTCATCGTTAAGGCAGATGTGTGAATTAAAAATGAACCATTTAGCTGATCAAAAATCGGCATGCATTTGAACCACCTGGTCAGGATATTCTCATGTTATTGCCAGTTCGTTTACTCATATTTTTGGGTTAATCCGTTAAGGATAGCCGCGTCACCCAAGACAGTTTAAGACAGTACCTAAGTAACTGACTCCAAGTGTGTGTGTGGGTGTGTGGGGGTTGTGGTTGGGGGGTGTGTATGTGGTGTGGGGGTTATTTATCGTCTGTGAATTTGTGTATACTTGTGCTTTTAAATGTTTTTGTTATAGTCTTAATTTTTATTTTGTCAGTAAACAGATGTTGTAGGCTTTTAGTTTTTGATCTCAACACATCCCCGCCACATTAATTCGTACCATCTACATATGCCGTTGCTTACAGGGATAAAAAATAAGACTATAAGAAATCCAAATCAATAATAAATGAAGACTTTCCAAAACAGCCGTGAAATAACCATCATCAAAAAACCTTTTAAAAGGAAAACTTCGGTGCCAGCCATTCACTGTTCGTGCAAGTAGGCAATATTCAAAAATTTGACTCAAATGACATGTAAGTGACCCTCGCTCTAATTATAGAACACTTCAATTGAACCTATCCTCAAGAACAGCAATCCAGGACGTTATAAATACAAATTTTATTTCTCTAGCAGAAACAGCAATTTTAGCACTTAAACAATTGATCGTACAAGGTCATTTGACTTAGTGGTTGCCTAACTAATAATCTACATAGACTTGCAAATATGCACAATAACAATAAGGACACTCAAATTCTTCTGCTACCAAAGTTCGCACATTCGGAGTTCAATTTGACAACAGAATGACATGTCTACTCATATCTTGAAACTCTCGCCAACAATTACATGCATCTCAGAAATATCTGGAAGACCCGTCATTACATTGACCCACAAGATACATGCTATGCCATTGGCAAAGCGGCTATTCTTTCCCTTGTTAAAGGGATTTCAAATGCCAATCTACAACGTTTACCAAAAACTGCAAACCACTAGGCAACTCGTATTGTGTTCATGAAGTCGCATCAGTAGTGCATCTATACTAGGGGGGGGCTTCAATGGCTGCCTGTGTCCAAGAGAAATGACTACAACATTAACATTCATGTTTAAAGGCAACTATGAAGAAATCTCCGTCAACAAAAATCTAAGATCGTCTTGCACTGCAACATTCCATCTCGCACATCTTACAGTGATCAGCATCTCAGCCGTCTGTTGACCTTCCTTGACACTAGATCTAGGGTGGTGACCGTGCCTGCACCTCACGTTGCACCAACTTTATGAAAGGCGGTTCTAGTAGTGTCAAGAACGCTAACTCGTGCCTTCTTAAACAGTTTCTGAAGACACAATTTTCACTAAACAAGGAACACCATGACTCACAGACGAAGTATTCATTCTAGAACGGTTGTGACCAACCACCAATTTCAATGGAAAGGAGACCACATTGTCAAACTATCAAGTGACACCTACCTTACCCTTGACCTATTTATTATTCGAACACCACTAGAACTCATTTCCAATACCACTCGAGCACCTTCGTGCATACCCAGGTATTATGCTGGAAGAAAAGAACTGTGAAATTAAATATTCCTTTATTAAAGTGACCTTAGATAACCTATGAAGGACCATAGTGTCCTTGATCTGACATTAATGGAGCACGCTGAGGTTATGACCAACCACCCAACGCAATGGTACATAGTTGTATGGATGGAAAAATGGCAATTTTGAGGCATGTTTATTTCACATTTAACTCTTCAAGAGGAAATTAAAAATCACACCAAAGTAAAGGCCAAAATCACCAAAGAACAACATTTGGAAATATGGTGGCCAGATGTTTTTAGTTACGAATCACCACTCGAAGGATGTCAGACGGCGCCCAGCACAAGATTTTCTAGTCGCCGCGGCTTGAAGTGAAATTGATGAGTGCCGGAGTAAATTGCCTCACATTACTGTCTTAAATGCCACTTAGTTTGAGAAGAACATACCAGTCTTCATGAAATTCATCACTTTCTTAATTTCCATTTTCAGACATTTTTTTTCAGATTGCCATGCAAGAAAGAAGAAAGAATAGTCAGGCCAAGATTTTTGATACTTGCGGCAGCCATATGGTTGAGGGGTATACTCTTGATCACATCTGACTGATGCTACATACACAGTAGTAGTTGAATTTCTTCCACTTAAAAACAAAATTATGTAAAAAAAAAAACGAGATTCACAACAGAATAAGATCTTTACTAGGGGTTTGTGAGTTGACGATTGAACGGATTGTTGCACAAGTCGCTTTTGTTTTTACCCCTTCTCCTTGTTGAGAGGTTTGAGCAGAATCAACAATCCAGATGTTATGTTGGTCCCCATATCCAACATATTGGCTTAGGCAATTCAGTTGCGAAGGCCACAGTGCGATACGAACATGTTGTCCAGCTAGTTACAACGAGAAAATAAATGATTATTTAAAGGCCTAGTCCCAACCCCTAGATTTTACCGACAGTGGTCAACATTTTAGTGTCTGAAAAAGCTCTTATTTTTCCTCACTTACCCTGTGGAATCTTATGGCTAAATGATGTTTGGTTTGGATGTTATGAGCGAAAAATGTGCCCCATTTTGCTAGGCCAATTGGGCTTACAAAAACACGTTTTAGTCCTCACATCTAAACGGAATAAAATGTCGGAGCGCAACTTTACAGATGGGTTTGGGTCAAGGTCATTCAATCAAGGTGACAACGGCTTTTTCCTTTTGAATTAATACTAACTTCACTCACTTAGAATTATATACTTAGCTCATTATTTCATTTACATAGGCTTACTACTGTATAGGCTGACGACACATTTTCCTACACCTTATAAAATACATACTATACCGTAAATGAACTCAACAAAAACAACTAAAAACACGAAGAATAATAAAATATTGCCACCCCTGGACGTTATTACAAAAATCACTACAGTCACTCAAACGTCTCTCATAAAAACAACATGACATGCTAACGAAAGAACAATAGGTACTTCGGGCAGAAGTTCATCATCAAGAAACTTATCGTTAAACAATGGTTTGCAAATTTTCGGCCCTCTTTAAAACTACCACTAATATGAAGTTTAACTAAAATGCTATACTATTTTGAAACAATTCGAACAGCTTTGCCATCGGACAATAGACCTCACTCATGCATAACCTATAACAAAGGTGTTAGTTCTCGTAGTATTCGTCATTTTTTATTTATACCCGACCTCAAAGTACATGTGCTATTCAATGTGTGACCCATACTTTTATGCATACATATCCAACTTGCATGTCGTTCTTTAGATTTAGAAAGTCTCCAGAAATTTGGAATGGACTTTGCCATTCCCGGCAAGATAGCCCAATCCCGAAAGGTGGAAGACCTCTATTTTTAGAAACTTAAATGAAAATCATTCGTCAGAAGTAGCTTCTGACAGGACAAATATGACTTCAATAGGTAAATCTAGTCGACAATTTTTCCCAGTTAAAAATATCTTTGTCAAATATCAATAAAACCGGTTGACTGATACCACAATTAAATAATTTAATGTATTTCACCGGAATAAAGTTATAATGTATATAATAAATTAATTTTAGAATGTTCATTTATTGCGTGATTAATAAATAATTTTTAAACAAAACTGGACAAATAGTAATTTTCTAACTCGCCGTTAGTGCTCAAAGAATTAAGACCAAGCAATCTGTACCATGCAGCTTTATAAAGTTAAACACGGAAATAAATACTTTACCTTTCGATGTATTATTAGCGCAAGTCGTATCTGAAAAGTAGGTCGTGCCAGGTTTTGTCCGGGGCCAGTCGAGCCATCCATATTTGTCGTCGAATTCGATATTAGCCTCGCAAAATTCACCTATAAGGTTAAGTGGCACATTAGGCAAAACATTGTCTCAGGAACTAAGTCTTGACAAATGAATGTATATGCAGGTTTGGTTTGTTTGTTTTCCCTGTTTTCGTTTTTCACCTTACCTTACATTTTTAAAATTAAAAACAAACTATGAGTTGCGTCGGAGTTATTCACTTTCTTTAAAAAAGTCTAAATGTGCTGATGGCGTAGCGATACGAGAAAAAAAAATCGTACTTCACATAACTATGCGCTCAGGTTTCTGAATCAAGACGAAAAAAAACCATTTTAATGGGAGAAGGGGCTTGGTAGTTAACAAAGTTAATCCGTTTTAAATTAAGGCATAGTGGAATTTTCTTAGGATTTTACTAAGATTCGGGCCTGAGTATTTTACTTAGGATAGTCATTTTTACTGTGGTAACTTAAGGGCACACTGTAAATAACCTTCTCTACGTAAATAAATAGGTTGGCGACCTATGGGTAATTTAACCTGGTTTGGGATGTGGTTATTTACAATGTTACATCTTAGTAATGGACTGGTAACTTTCCTTTTAATGAGCCAGACCTAGGGCCGGGGAGCTTAAAATTACCTTTGCCAGCACCTTATTACACCTTAGAACATTTAGGTGCCTGCACCTCTACAGTTTTGGTGCTGGATTTTTCCAGTGGGATTTTTCCCTCCTCTCCTCCCCTCTGGTTGCTTCCCCATTGCTCCCCGTTTTACTAGGAATAGGTGAATCAATCTGGTTGGCTCGACAGACGAGCCAATTAGGTTGGTTTGGGCAAGTTGTGCTTTTATGGCTTTTGTCCCTGGGAATCTAGGTTTCTGACCCAATGTTAGTATTTAGAGGTGCCTGAAAAGCCTCGGGTAATCACGACTCACTCAGCGATGCCTATCTGGGGTAACAGGAACCAGATCCTAGTAGAGGCGTGAAAGGGTGCAAACCCCACACGGACGGACACAACTGAGATGGGGGGAGGGTTGGTCCTCAGGACTCTTTCCACAATGGAGACCGCATCCTCCACCTCTCTTTTTGTCTTGAAAAACCGTGGTGGTGCCAAACTGGTGCTTTGCCGACTCCTTCTCTCTTCTGCTTCCTTTTCCTCCTTTATTGAGTAAGTGTAGGTGTCCATAGGGTATATACTTAGGTCAAACCAACTAAATAGTACCTGCTTTTCCTTGTAGGTGGTTTCGTGGGTGCGAAAAAAGGCTAAGGGACCATCCCTGACAGAAAAGGCAACTGCTTTGCCTTGCAGAGTGTCACCGGGAAAGAACAAAGGCTAAGGGACTCCCCAATCAAAAAGGGTTTGGAGGACCTGGCGATTCCCGCTAACTATTTAGCTAATTGACACGATGAATAGTTCACAACGTAACACCAGGGTTAAAGCCCGATTCGAAGTCTGTGCCTTCTGAGTCAACATGGTCTCTACCAATATGCATTGATGGGTTGGTCCAAAGCCTACCTTGCCGGCACCAACCGCTGATATGACAGAAGATGCATGGACAACCTTTGTTAGATCAGCCAAAATGCTTTCATTCAAACATCATTTAGCACAATTTAAAATGTCCGACACTTTCATTTCAACAACAGCCAGAAAACGAAGAACTCTACATGAAGCCAACTGTATGATATCGCTGTCATCTGCACAAGAAAACAAACACCGCATGTGCACAGTAACTCACTACATGAGAAGTCTCCATTGATATGCACTTATTACAGCCTCGGCAATGGAGAAAAAGAAATGCAGCTACAGGAGTTGTGGGGTTTCTTTTATCACCAAGGCTCTCAAGTCACGTACCAACCTTGTCAACTTAAATGAGCGCATCCTGAAGCGTACACTGACGGGCAATCCTCAAACAACAGTCATTTGCTGTTACAGCCACCACAACAACTATCCATAAGAAACTGTCTCTCTCACGTTTACCATGAACTTTCCACTGCCGCCACATAACAGTTCCAGTCCATAATCTTTTGTACATTCCTGGAGATTACAACGCTTAGCTTGGGCCTGACGCCGCGCTGTTCACTTGCAACAACGGTCTAACAGAAATGGAATGTACAAGAAGGACTTCATGGAACAATTTAACCTTGTTGCTACTAATAATACCAAATTCCAAAACCATCAGGTAGACTGTGGACCACACCGACGCCAATGGAGTAACTTGTCCAAACTGGACTATATTCTGGCGAAAGAAGTGGATTCACAGGCATAAGAATCAGGCGCCTAAACCTTTTGAAGCTGTTAGGTCTGATCACAGAATTGTCTCTTGCGAAGCCAGATAAGTTCTCGTCAGAGTAACACCTCCCAGGATCCCATAAAAACAATAGACTGGAGGAAGGTAGTGGGGAACAAAGCTTGTGCGCAGATTTACTGTAGCGGGTACAAACAGGTTCAACATCTTGTTGATGAGCTTGAAGACAAGAACTCCAGCGCAGTATATAACGTCCTCACTTCAGCCAACAAAAGGAATGCATTGGAGATGCTACTAGAAGAAGAAGAAAGAGGACACGGCCTTTGCCTCAAATGACCAAAGTCAGCAAAGACTAGAGAAAAAATGAAGTATGCAAGCCAAGAAGCACCGTACTAAATCCACAGAAGCTCCAAGCAGAACTTGATGCTGCTAAGGCTGCAACTTGATGACGCTTCCCAGGTGGTGCTTGAGGAGCATGTTAAGTCAAAGGCTGAAGTACTTGACGCCCTACATCTTGAAAACAAGCATGCTGCTCCCTGGGAGGCCTTGAGGGAGACACTGATCGATAAGAAGGCCACCCCCACCTATAAGAATCAAAGGTGCAAAACAACTGAAGAGGCCTTGACACATGGTTTCAGCAATTGTTCTTCTTGCAAGCCAGTCAGAATATAACACTAACCTTGATGAAACTTTCTTCAACCACAAGTAGCACGACACCATTCCCATCCGACGGACCTTTCAATATGGAGGAGCTTCAGATCTGTCGAAGAAACTTGAAAAAAACACCAGACACCTGGTCCACGACAACATTCATTGAGTAGGCTGAAGGAATCCACCTTTGATGATCAACATGTTAGAATTTTGTAATAACACCTACATGGGAAACAAACCAGCTGCCTTTTCAACATCATTCATCATTCCTCTACAAAGAAAGGCGACCTCCAAAAACCCCAAAACTACAGAGGAATTACCACTGTCACCACTGGCCTCTAAAAAAATTACAAACTCCCTGCTGCTCAACAGAATCACTAATCACATACATCCCATTCTCCGCGGAACCAGAACGGTTTCGCAAGGCAGACAACATACCTCAGATAACTTAGATACTTGCCCTTTTTCAAGGGGTGGGGGAGGGATCATAGAAGAGTTGAGAATTTTCCAAGGAGAAAAAGAGCTTCAATGTGGTCGTAGATTTCCAAGGCTTTTGACAGTGTTTAACAGGGATGTAAGACATGCATATTCTCGCAACTACGGTTTTGTTGGTCCCCGATGAGACTGGCAAGGCACTTGACATCTGTAGATAACCATAGAGCTTGTGCAGACCATGGATGGGCCCAACAAAGGAGTTTCCGATCTAACAACTACTGGAATCCTCCAAGGAGATACTCTTGCTCCTATCTCGTTGTAGTCGTGGGTGATTACATCATCAGACAGAGTATTGACATCATGAGGTAGACACATAGAGTGGACTTACCATAAAACCCAAGCGTTCCAGACGTTACATGGGTCAGCATCTTGCAGACCTTGACTACGCAGATGATCTAGCTCTAAACAGCTGATCTGATTATGGTGGTGCACAAGATCTACGACAAACTTGAGAAGGTGCAGACAAGTCGGACCCCCCTAATTCTAAATGCCAAGAGGACTGATAGATGACTGTCGTCAATGAGGAGGAAGGACGATCATCAACCTCTATCTGCACAGCAGCTGGTAGCCAAATCAGATGGGTCAAGGACCTTCAAGTATTAGGTACTATGTTGCCGACAGCAAGAAAGACTTTTTACTGTTCACGCAAAGGACAAGCTTGGAATGCTTGCAAATAAACTACACCAATTATGCATCTGGTTATCTCCAATTCAACCAAGCTGAGGAAATTCTTAGAGACTGTGTAGAGGATACTGTATATGGATTGGACATGTGGACCATGAAGACAGAGAGGCTACAGGATAGACTGAGGGCACATACACCAAGTTATTTGCGAGTTAGAGTAACCACAAAACATATCTGGCGTGAGCACCCAGGACCCAACGCACCGCTCCTATGGAGATATCCCTCCAATTCATATTATGTTGCCAACAGCGTGCACATTTTGCCGGTCACTGTCATCGGCGATTGACCACGTAAGTAGTCTCAGACGTCACATGTTGGACGTTACCATGCCAAAAAAGGGGTCGTCGCCCCCTTTAACTAAGGAGTGATGCCAGACATTCCGCAGGATCCAGCTGACATCCCCCACCTAATGACAAACAGGGGACATTTGGCGCACATGGTAACAGAATCTCGGTTGCGGCCGTCGCGTTAGATAGATAGACTTTACCTTTTTGGGTAGGGATGCACCATAAAGTTTTTGTAGGTTATATTGGAGAAGAAAATTGATTATATATTGGAGGCTTATAAGTGTGGTTAAAGACCTAGATTAGGAAACTTAGGGGGCACAGAATTGTGTTTTTGGCCCATAGTTATTATGTGTGGTTCAAATTTTGTTAATTTTGCCTTTGATATAAAATACAGAATGTGTTTTAAATATTTGGCATCCTAATATTGATGCTATTCAAAGATTTAAAGGCGTTAAACTTGGGCGATGATGTAATTACTTGCTAAATTTAATTTGACTCCAAGACAATTGAGTATGTAATATTAATTGGGTACTGATATGGCCAAAAATTAAAATTTAAGAAATGATTTCTTTGGGACCTTATTCAAGAAGTTAGGCAACTGGACCTTCCGGGTAATTTGTCTGGAAGTGGACCTACAGGTAGATGTAAATAGGTTATTTTGTTGGATCTGGATATCTTTTTGAGCCAGTGGAATAAATTGGAATACTCCCGACAGATGGCAAATTTCTGTTGTCCTTAGTGTTAATATTTCCGGATTTGGGGGGTAATAATTTGACCTTTTTAAATCGATCAAGCCAATCAAAGGCTACATTATTTTTGTGAAGAGTATCAATGTTCTGACCCGAACCAATGCACCCGGACTGTACACATGAGACTCATTACTACACCGGGTGAGGGCTTCAAAATATATTAACTGTTGATTTTTTGCACCGTATTCAAATGCTATGCTAGGACATGTGTTGAATGATAGTGTAGAATACTTAAGATTAATGAAATCAAAGGATTAATATAAAAGGGAACATGTATCACACGGAAGAGTTAATCACACGGAAGCAATCGCAATAATCATGGAGTCAGATCCATGTTGATATTTTGTTTACATATTGCCAATGATGAATTTATATTGTGATTAGAACAATTATTAATTGAAGGCGATAGCTACGATATCTTATTGTCAATTTCAACGTTGTGTGTCCAACCCTGGTCAAGTAGTTATGCTTTTGCAGAGCGGATTCCTAGTCTGTGAGCCAATTTCGGTAGGCCCTGAGAATTCGAGTTCGTTGCACCCACCTGGTGATTAATTTTCCAATATATCACTGAAGGGTGTGTCCCGATGACTGGGATTAGTCCTAGTCTAATCCTAGTCTGTGGGACATCCCCTTCAAGGGTGACATACGGGGAAAAGTCTCACCAATGGGTTGCCAACGAACCGAAAAATCTGGTGTGGCAGCTCATGATCTAGTCAGGCCTTACCTTGATGAACAGTCACTCCTAGGGGGCAACCACATATGCACAAATGTTAAAGCTTCCATGCCAGGTAACTTAAACTAATATAACGATCCCATCGAATTGCTCATTGACCTAATGCCCCTTACCTGTGTTTACAGTCACCTCTAGTGCAACCACTTCGCACAAAGTTAAAGCTTCCATGCCAGGTAAAGTAACACTAATATAACGACCAATTAAATTGCAGGCGACGCAATCATGTTGTTAGCCTCAATTTGTGAGGCCTGTTTATTGCTTGAGTGCATGGGATTGTGTCTACTTGAATCATTACCAACGCGGCACACAGCCACCATGAAGAGTTCCTCTAGAAACAATAAAATCAGATAGGAATCATCATGACCTTTCATAGAAAATTGCAATGAAGGTAATGATGAAAAATAACGATGGGGATGGTGACGGTGATGAGATGTGATGGAAAATGTGATGATGATGTGATGATGCTGTGATGATGATGATGATGTGATGATGTCTGGAGTTAACACTTCTTATCTAGCAATTGACTGAACTCCAAATAACGGACCTTATCTGAGTATAACAAAGCTGAACTCCAAATAACGGACCTTATCTGAGGAAACAAAGCTGAACTCCAAATAACGGACCTTATCTGAGGATAACAAAGCTGAACCCCAAATAACGGGCCTTAGAGGCAAAACACTTTACTTTAAGGAATGGGTAAAACGAGGAATTATATACCTTCACCACCTGTATGATCAGAATGGAAACTTTATTTCACTAGATAATGTTAAAAGTAGATTCGAACCAGCAGGAAGTGTCTGTTTACAATATATTGCTTTAAAATTCATGGAAAAGCAAAAAGCTGAGATGCTTCAATGATGATATATGCTTTTATTACAAAAACGAATCTGTTAAACTGAATAAAAGTGTACTACACGAGCAAACAGAAAAGCCATGATATCAAAAATATTGTCTAAGCCAATATGTCATTTTTTTTGGAGGAAAAAATATCAAACTACAAAATTAAATTGGGATATCATTTGGAAAAACGTTGTACTCAACGTAAAAGAACCTCGCCTTATTACACTGAACTGGAAAATAATCAGCAATATTTATCCGACAAAAGTGTTTCTCCATAAAATAGGAAAGGAGGAAAAACAATGTATGCACTACTTGTAATGAAGTAGATTATATTGAACATTTCTTTTATGTTTGTAAAAAAGTTAAAAAGGTATGGACGGAGGTTGATAAAATTCTCCTGCAGAATAACATAAATTCAAGACTAACACAAACAGATGTTTTATTTGGTTATGATAGTGCCAAAAATTGTCAAAACATTATTATTAATAAATAATAAAGCTTAAAAATAAGTGTAAGCAAGTTATCAATTAGCAAATTCCGATATGGGAAATATTCAAATTTAATTTGTCTACTATATACACAACTTAAAATACGAAAACTATTAAAAAATTAGTAAGAATGTAAAGGTTAGGAGTATATTTGAAGGTGATCGTGGTTAGTGTGATGTTATTGTTTGTAGATCTTGCAGCGGTCTTTCACAAACCACCTTGTGGTAGAATTCACGAACCAGCCTTAACAGGTTGTTGTGTAATATAAATTGTGTTATTTATGATATAAAAGAGTAATAGAAGAGATGTCACAAATGTATATGCCGTGATAACACTAAGAATAATAAAAATACCTGACCTTATCTGAGGATAACAAAGCTGAACTCCAAATAACGGACCTTATGTGAGAATATCAAGGCTGAACTCCAAATAACGGACCTTATCTCGAGAAAAACAAAGCTGAACCCCAAATAACGGACCTTATCTCGAGAAAAACAAAGCTGAACTCCAAAAACGGTACTTATCTCGAGAAAAACAAAGCTGAACTCCAAATAACGGTCATTATATGGATGTAACAAATAACAGTCGCTGCTAGGGTTAACAAAGCTTATCTGAAATAAGGTTCGTTATCTCCAGATAAGAAAGCCTTAGCTCGAGATAAGTTTGGTAACCCCACAATAAGGATTGTTATTTGTGGTTCAGCTTTGTTAATCTCCAGGTAACAGAAACACTATCTCAAGATAAGGTGGAAGTGGTACATGGAAGTTCAAGAGTATCACTTTTGCCTTATCCCGAAATATGGGAGGCTTATCTTAAAATAACGCTCCGGAGATAACGCTTCGATAACTGGAGATACTAAAGATGAACCTCAAATAACGTGACCTATCTTAACGCTCTTTTTCTGGAGATACTAAAGCTGATCTACAAATAACGGATCCCTATGGTTAACAACGTTTATCTTTGGATAATGTTCCTTATCTCTAGATAAGGAAGCCTTTTCTCAATGTATGTTTCCTCCAAATAAAGACCCTGCTTTTGTTCTTAATTATTAGAAGAAGAAAGGGAAAAGTGTCAACCATGGTCCTGTTTCTGGGTAAAATATAATATATTAACGCAATAACATACGGCAGCAGTCTTGTCTGTTGTGGATAACCACTGATCCAATACACTGAGGGTTTTCCAAATCAACCATCCACCAGGCACCTTGGTCATGTTCTGCAAAGAAACAATATAGCGCATCCGTGGGATCTTCATTACGTCAAAAGAAATTTATTTTGTCATAAAATACAACATGGCTATTTTGACTTTGTAATTTTAGGGTTAAGACGTGTTACCACGCCAATGTGATGGGCATCACTTTTTTTATATTTTCAATTTTTTTTTGTAGATTTGATAAACGTTTATCAAAAATAAATTTAGTTTATCGGCGATAAAATCAGTTTATCAATTCAATAAACCGAGGTTTTTACTTGAAAACTAAGTTTATTGAAATATTCTTTTGAGAAACATGGTTTCAACAGTCAATTATTTAATCATGGTAAACTCAGTTTTATCAAATGATGAATTTTTTTCGAAAAAGAAAACACGTTATCGACTGATAAACTAAGTTTTCATCGAGAATATGCTATTTTTCAGGTTGCTAAATTCGATTTTAAAAAAAATTAAAAGAAAATATGTTTTTCAAGTGAGAGGTACAGAGTGCAATTCCTAATTTGGAAAGTTCGGTTTTCAATTTGATACCGGAAAACCACTTTATCAACTCCATAGTGTTTATTTGAAGTTAAAAATATATACAGGGCGACCCAATAAAAACTTTACCCAAAATGAACGTGATATTGATGATCTGTGGATTTATATTTTATCATAAAGAATGGGTAATTGAGCATCTTGCCTGAAAGAATGTTAAAGTTGGCTTGAGGGTCTCAAGTATGGTCACCTGAAAAAAGTCAGGAAAACAGACTTGTCCATGGAGCATCATTTTTCTTGGGCATGGAAATCCCAATCCCCAACTCGGCAGATCGTGACCTACACCCCCCCCCCCGCCTGACACAAGACAGAAAACTGGTTATTTAGCAAAACTGCAGACTTGTCCATGGGTTATTCCAAGTACACATAAATTGTTGGGAGCTTTTGGGCAACCGGGCTTTTGAAATCCGGGATTTCATTTCATACTTGTATCTCTAGATAGGACTTTAATAGAGAGAGTTATTATCCAGCCTGAGTACTATTCCACTACCCAATTCGCACTTGATCTATTTTTACTTCCCTTTCCCTTTCTCCTCAACAATGTCTGGAATGGAGTCATGTAATTAGTACACACGTGGAATAATCAGCTTATTAACCACTACATATTAGTGTTAAATTCACGCTTACTCGACCTGAGGTAGGAAACGTCTAGGTGGAACATGAACTAGAGACATTGCCGTCAATCGCCTCTAAGCTGAGGTTGGTACACCGCTATGGTCTACAAACGGGTACTGCTTTGTTGCAAGCCATACCAAGACAAAGATATTTGCTGGAAATGTTTAGAGAAAAATAGCAACGGTCATAGGGGCATAATGTAATTTATATTCACTTTGATTTGAAGGGGACTGCGATCTTTCATAGGGTTTTATATTAAATAGAAATTGTACATTTTTTTTAAAAATATTAAAATTATGAGAAATGCGCTTTTCTTTTTGTTTAAATAACCGGAAAGGGATTGAGGTTCTTGCATTGGGGATCCGGTGCAAAGTTCATAGTATTCGGAGTGGGTTCAACACCTCTGCTCTATAAGGCGACCCGCTCAACAACACTTGAACATAATCATTACGATTTATTACATTTATCCAAAATTGATATATTTCCACATTAGATGTGTACTATCCTCGCCCAAGGGCATAAATGTGGATGAATAATATTTCGTCCACTATTGGTTTATCAATTTTGATGAAAGATAATCTTAAATAATTGGTCCAGGTTTCAATATTTGTGGTTAAAAAATGGCGAACATGCGTGTTAGGGTACTTTGAGGATTTCCAAGAGTAAAAAATCTTGTTTGCCTCTCCAAAGGACCTGGCAGGATAAGCATAGAAAAGCGCCCCAATGGTTTCTAGCTGATGAATTGTCATTTTTTTTTGCGATATTGCGTGTACATAAGACTAGGTTTTCATGAGTCTTCATCTTTCTCTAAAATTAAAGGAAGCACAAGGCTATTATATGCTTTTGGAATATATTCACTATGACAATAAACCTCATTCCTCTTGCGCAGTTCTAGCTTTCATTTACCATGCATTTAGCAATACACCCACTGTTTCTAAGTGTCATTAGTTATGGTACCAGGAAATGCATGGTCAGCTGTTGTTAACATGTGCACATCCAAGGCTACTGAACTCAGCCCTTGGTAGATTAGCATGCCTTGCCTCATAGTGATTGGGAGGTCAAACATGAATGATTGAATGTTTATGCTCTTGTTTTCTATTTTATGCACCCTCGATGGAGAACGGGAAGATATATATTATCAATACACATCAGCAAAATAAGTCTCTTTCCCGTTCTTGGGGGGGGGGGGGGGGTTGTATAATTAAAAAATCGATTTCCCATTCAAGCCTACACTTAAAATTCCTCTAAAAGTGGCATTTCCTTGAAATCAGAAAACTTCACATTTAAAGTTATATGATTTGTAAAAATGGGTACCAGATAAGCAATGTCAAAACTGTGGGCGCTTGTCTCTGCTTATGCTGCCAGGTCCTACTGAGGTTATGGCAACATATAAGGGGATAAGGTTAATATAGGGTAAATTGGAAAGTGCTTGGATATTGAGAATTATGTCAATAGTTTTGTTATGTCCCAAGGAAAAATGTGTATGTGCCCCATCTACAAAATATAGTTTAGTAGCTACACCATAAAATACGCTGAAGTTCATACTGGGGGTAAAATTCAGAAATGGTCGTAGTCCTTTCAAACTGGTGTCATATTCTTCATATTATTAACAAGAAATATATAACAGGGGTGTACATGGTCTATAGGGATTCATTATTATTTCCCCGTAAGGATCATTCTGAAGTATTATGGGCGAAGATGATAATCATTTCGGCATCACAGGTGTGGCAGGAGATATGGTCCGCCGGTCTCACAGTCCGGGAACAATGGTGAACAATAGGGCAATCGATTCAGTTGACTCTTCACGCAGCATTAGTTTCACGCTTTATTCCGTTGTCGTCTATGGAGCCCGGACTATGATATCTGCCGGACTATGATTACTTTCACACCGGGCGAGTTAGTTTGGAGTTAGTTTGATGCAAATCGAATCATTCTGAAACATTCACCCCAGGATGGCCTTGTTTGAACCTTTATCAGATTGTAGGACATAAGATAAATAGGGTTTAGATCAAGGCCTCTGGACTGTTCCCGGTGTCATATAATACAGTGTCCGTGTGACTGAGTGTCCTACCACCCATCTGTCTATTGTGTTCTCCATTGAGTGCTGTATACATCATTTGTTTCAGCACTGTATCCCAATAGCCTTCGTCTACAAGTTCACGGTTTATTCCGTACATGTTGCTATGGTAGCTAGGACACTCTCTCATGGGGGACACTCAGTTTCTTTACACCGGTTATTTCTTTAGAATGGACACGAACACGCTTATTTCGCTGATTACCAATAATAAAAACAAACGAGCAGGCGGACGGTGTTTTCGCACTTACCGAGGTCAAAGTTCCATGCTAATTAAAATATTACAACTTTACACTACTACTGTGTTAAATACGTCACACTCGTCATAGCAGCTCCGGACTACGAACATGCTATAGCCCACGCTATTTTGGAAGTCATTTTGGAAATTTGCAAAAAAACACCGTACCTGATCTCTGCGACGGTAAACTTTCTGAACAAACCACATGCCTGACGATGTTCTTGGATATCTAAGGATCATTTTATATTCGAAGGCGGTCTGGTAAAATCGACGAGAAAGTGCATTTTTCCGTGCCGTAAGTTTTAGTTGTAATGGGCTTGGGCGGTAAACATCTAAGCGTCCACCAGTGAGCTCGCTCATTCAAGATGGATGTCCGACCTCTTGCCTTTTATTACTCTATCTCTGTGGTTTAGATACGCCAAGCTATACCTATATTAATCCTGAGGATGTACTCTATAATGCTGGTATATGTTTTACCACATCCGGAACATGTTGAAATTTGGACCCCTCTACAAACCTTATCCCCATATATTTTATCAAATCATCATAATTGAGTGTTCATTGAGTGTTGAGTTTGGAATTCAGCGCCCTCAAATTATCCTTAAAAACTTGTTTACCAACATTTAACACAAAGTGCCTACAACACTAATCGATTGTGGTCTGGCACCGTAAATCGTATTGCGTGATGCTTACACCAAGTATCAGGTCCCTACGTTACATACATTAACATCTATAGATGTAATACTCTTGTGCAACTGTGGAAGTGATTGCTCTGAAGAGCACAATCAAATATGGTTTTTTTTATCAACACATTGGTGTGACTGCTGCTGGCAATCCCAACATATTTCTGCTTGATACATTTTCCCTATGTTCTTCAAAATCATGTACAACAACATTTTCAAATTCCCCTGTGTGTTTTGGGGAAATAGTAACCAATGTGATGCCTTTCAAAGAAGTAAGTTACGGCTTTTTCTCCGAGCTACTCTGCAGACTTCAACTCTCACTGCATAAGCAAGACTACTACTGAATCACTGTGGCCATGGACTCTTGGTCTGGTACTGCCTTACTGGGAACTGGGGAAACTGCATGTATCAGGACAATGATGACTGAGTTTATGTTGCTGTGCAGTTAGTCCAACTTGTTGATTTGTACATTGTAGGCCTCCTAGAAACAGACATAGACTAGGGCGGCCTACTGAGCTTTCTGGATAGTGTAGCTGTGCTAATCCGGATTTAAATAAAATTAAATCTACTTTAGGCTTAGCACTTCAAATGTCTACTAAATGATAAATTCATTACCCCCTGTTTGTTCTCACGCAATATGGAAAATATCTATTTAAATAAATTTAATCTACTTTAGATATTTTTAAATAAAATGGAAAAGTGGTTAAAATGAAAAAGTGGTACAAATTTTCAATCGGCTATAACCCGGTCAATATGTGTCCTTTTGGAAAGATTTTTCCGGTGTCGAAAACCTAACGAACTGCACTTTTCAGATTCATTTTTTTAAATTCATTTTTAAATTAGCAATTTCTTTCAGTCAGTACATTTCAAAATGATATATAATATATTTACAGATTTAAGAAATAAACAGTTGCATCTGTAATAAATAAAATGTACAGAATATTGTAATGGCATGAACTCAAACACAGGGGAGGCCATAAGAAACCTGGAGGACTTTGAGCATGACCCCACCTTACATAATACAATATTTAAAGGCTGACTCAGAGATTTCCAGAGGAGGGCGCCCTCAATTTTCAAAGAAATTGTGTTTTTTGCATATACATAATGCGTGTCCATATACTAATTACTGTGTGAAATAGCTAAGCTCAAATCGAAGTCCTTCATATAGAAAATCATGACCTTGTGATAAAATTCCGGATCCGGAATTTTTGTTATACACGGTATCCTATGGCAGGTAATACTATACATAAATGTTTATAGCATCAAAACTCCGATTCATTTCAAACTTTGGAATTGTGCATTTTACGTTACTAATTTTTGTTCTGGATGACTATTTTTAATTTTTACACAAAAAAATTATATTTTGAAATCTCTGAGTCAGCCTTTAAGATTTGAATTATTGGACAGCACGGGACAAGATAGGACAAGACAAGACGAGAACATTGTCAATTGTTCTAACAAAATCAGAGGCAATGGAACATGATTTCCTTTGTGAGCCAGTCATAAATTGATGAATGAGATGAAAAAGAAGAAGTTATTGCAATTAAAAGCAATGAAAAACATTAGTTTTAAGACATCATTAATAGATCAAAACCATTACTTAATATATACCTAATTTGAATGAGTTATTAATCAGTCGGTTTTAAGTTTAAAGGCAATAAAGGTTTTAGAGTCTATGATGCTATTACTTAGAGCATTCCATAATCAGAGTATTTTACTGAGTATTTAATTAGGTTAAGAGAGCGTTTTGTTGTAATGTAGTTGTTCGCATTTCTGGTGTTGTATCTGTGTATGTCACTATGTTTGGAGAAATGATTTCACAATGAGTTTGGGAGGGTGTTTGAGTTGTAACAAAACATGAAAAAACTGTTTGTGGTTTGTTTAAGTGTTTTAAGATTGTGGAACACAGATTTAGTGTGACATATGTATTCAGGTTAATGATGATGCGTATGACTCGCCTTTGGAGTTTGAATGTATTGTCCGATTTATTCGAATTTGGAGAAGTCCATGGACAGTAATGGTTATCAACGTGTTACTATAAGATGTGTATTAATTGTATGGTTCACTTTTTTCTCTTCGTGAAATCGTGGCGCTTTGAGGATTCTCCTTTTTAGACAACCGAATGATAATAATAATAATAAATAATAATAATAATAAATAATATAATAATACCTTAGATAGTTATAATTCCATGATTTTGGAGATTAAGACTACGTATGTGGGATTAATCTGGGTTAAAACATCCGCATGATGGGACTGTGGTCCGCGCATGCGCTGTTTACGTCCTTCATTGTGATCTGAGCTTTCTCCATTTTCCGGTGTATGCCGTTTCTTGTCAACCTCCCACCCTCCCTAGTGGAGTCGTCGCCTGGGGTTATTGGGGAACGGTAAAAAACCCAGTGGGGTAAATTACCTTGCAACATAAATTCGGGGTAGATCACCCGAATGCGAGGGAATCTTTTATGAGGGCATGTGTTTTATGAAATCCGTGGTTAGTTCACACGCATGTAGTAAAGGGCGTTGTTATGTCACAAGCTAAAGTTGGATCAAACAATGGCATGATATTATTACTGAAACCCGTGTTATGTCACATGGGCTATGGAAGGACGTGGGTTAGGTCACACAATTTTGCATTAAACAAAGTACTAAAATGGGGGGTAAATCACCCATTGATATAGTTTCGATGTTAGGTCACCCGATCATAGTGGAGTGTATGGACAGTTTAACACATGAGTTATGATCCCCGTTGTTATGTCACACGGGGCAAAATGAAGTCCGTGAGTATGTCACCCGGTTGGTTGCCATTTTCGGCTTCAAATCTTTATTATGAAGATATTTGCCTGCATTTCTAACAGATTCGGCATCCGCCGGAAATAAAGGAGATAATGCTCTGGTCATGTTGCAATTATTGTGTCTCAAGTTCTGTTATTTCTGAGTGGTGTTTTAATCAATCATATATATCCTTAACCTACCTGATGTGCACTCTCCAGGCAATGCGCGTACTTCACATAGAGTCAAGTATTCCGTGTCTGGTAAAGTTATACTGATATAACGACCATTCAGATTGCAAGACACTTCAATAATAGAATGGGCTTTTCCATCGTTTTGGCCAAGATCTATTGGTGATTCACAAGAAGGGTTGTTTCTACTGGAATCGTTACCTACACGAATAACTGCACCTTGAAGATGCCCATCTGATGAAGAAAAAGACAGCGCATTCTCATGAGAAACATATTGCAGGTTATTTATAATGCTACATATCGTGATTTTGATATTCAATCAATGTCGGATCTAGACTCCTCAGAGTAGGGATCTAATTGAAAGTATAGTTGAAACTGCGTGCATAACGAACTCTTTATACTGGTTTTCTTAATAGTGTTAACATTTAAACACATCTCGAGTACAAATGGTGATTAATTAAATGTAGACCCCTGTAGACCCCTGAAACGTGATTCTTATTTGCTGGCCGATGGTGCCTTAAACAGAGGGGTATAAACAAAGATTACACAAAGGCCAAATTCAATCATGTCGAAAAGTGTATCACGTTATTTGTCTAACTATAATTCTATTACCTCTACTGCCTATTATTCAAAAGCGCGCTCTTTGATTGGTTGCCCATCATTCTTATAAAATTGGATCGATTGAGCCCAAATTTATTGGTCAAACTATGAGTTGCAAAAATATTGGGCGAGACGCAGTCGACCCCAATATTTTAAAACTCATAGCGAGACCAATAAATTTTGGGCGTAAATCATCCGATTTTTATGATTATCATGTTTTGGATCCGATATTTTCAACACTTGGACTCCTCCAAACATGATAATTGCAATAATGGGTCGCTATTACGCCCTAATGCCCTAATGCGTGATGCTCATTCTTTTCGGCGCCTGTCACCACCACTAGTCGCACACGCGAGCATTTAAATTTTACACAGAGAAGAGAGGACGCGCGCTGTAAAGATGTAAACACTGTTACAGTTTTAATCAGAATTTGCCAGTTTTTGGTTATTATTTTATTTTATTTGGGGAATAGAATAGAAATAAAGGGTGTGATGTCCATATTTATGATGAATAATGTGGCCTCGGACACATTCTTGCATGAACATGAACATCTTACCCTTTATTTCTTAAATATTCCAAAAAGGTATAGTTTCCTAAAGTTTTGCAGTTACAGGTTAAAAACAGCAAAAATCAATCAACAGAGTCAGGACAGGTTAAAATTTTAAAGTTGCTAATTATTTGGCAACGGAGCTTGACCTTTTTGTCCCTACTTTAGTTAGTAAACATTGAAGATAGTTGACAATGAAGACATTGTTTTAATCCTATGAGCCATTTTTTATTCAAATATTAGGCTGTCTATGGATATAATTACTCAACCTTTTGTACTCGAGATGTGTTCCAATACCTGTTAGCTCTCGAGCTCCTTACACAAGTACGCATGTGTAGTTCTAATTTAAGTTTTAAACACCATTCACACAGCCATACACACACACCAAATTGGTATAGCCAAGCTTGTTGTAGCGTCGCCAATGAAACGTTATTGACAAACAATGAAACGAAACTTTATCAAGTAGTCTCAATTTATTTATAAATTTGATTAGATAACTGTTTTGCGCCGCAGGCCTGTAAATTTAGCGATCTAATCATTTTTTAGATAAGAGATTTGCGCCACAGGCTTAATTTAGTGATCTATTTTTTTTTTATATAACAACAATCGACGCAGGCCGATAGCCCCTTAAAGAGGCAGGGCTTGAAGGAAGAAAATAATGGCTTGGTAAAAGTTAACAAGGTTGAGCCGCAGGCCTGTAAAGTCGCTTAGATAACTGTTTTGCGCCGCAGACCTATAAATTTAGCTTAGATAACTGTATTGCGCCGCAGGCCTATACATTTACTAATCTAATCTTTATAGATAACTGTTTTGCTGCAGGCCTATAAATCCCAGTGATCTACTTGGCCTAGTGACTTAGGGTTATGGCGAAAGCCCAGTGATCTACTTGGCCTAGTGACTTAGGGTTATGGCGAAAGCCCAGTGATCTACTTGGCCTAGTGACTTATGGTTAGGGCTATGGATAGAGTTAACCCAAACCGTAATCCTAACCCTAACTCTAAACCCTAACCCTAACCCTAATCCTAACCCTAAATCTAACATGAGAATACCTTGACCTTGAAATGTGAGGACATTTAAAAATGTCCTCCAATGTATAGCATTTTCTATACAGATATTATCTAATAGATCGAAAAATGTGAGGACACTAACCTCACATTTCCAAGATTTTTTGCAATGGAATTCCATAAAAAATGTCCTTTATGGATAGGATTTTCACTACATAATACACACATACATACATACATACATACATATTCCATATATTTTATTAGCAAACTGCAATTTACAAAATACAGAAGGCGCCACAAAATTGCTCCAAGAGCTGGCGGCAATACCTTATTGCTAATTGTATGCCAAGAAGAGATTATAAGGAATCTAACACACCAGTGTAACTACCAAATGAGAAAATGAGTTAAGAACAAACCCATGGCCAAATTGCGTGAGATGCAAAGAAAAGTTAACGACCCGCATTGACAGCACCGACGCGCATTTGCCAAATTATTTTTGAACCTATGGCAGCGCTGATACTCAGGTATTGGCCATGGCTTTGCTCTTCCGGGTGTTAAACCCGAGTATTTTTAACCCGGGTACCACATTTTTAATGGCAACATCCAGTTGACACCGATGATAATGACAATAATTTTACAGGTGAATGTTGTATCCACATTGACAAGATCACACAAAGGTTTGTAATACCTAAACTTCGTATGTAGCATTGTTCTAGAAAGGCGTCAAATGGTGATGAAATTTCGACAATAAAGGCCTTTTTCAACTGATGATCAAGGATGAATAAGTCCGGTTTTCTGTGTTCAATACTTGTATAGAACTGTGTATATCTGCTATTCAAAATATCACCAGTAATTATCTTGTTTACATAAACAGAGAGATCAGGACGGCTGTCTGATATCTGAGAGTGAATGTGGTTACATTCTGTCATGACGTTTGGTATACATGTGATTAAAACCATGCAACCATTAAGAATATGGAAACAGTGTCAAAAGGATTATTGCATAGCACGCATGACTTTGGATATACAAGTGGATAATAACAGTGCAGCAGAGAATTACATTCAAGGAGCTGCAGACGTGTTTTGAGAATAAACTTGACCAGATTGTCATTGATCGCATAATTATTGAGATAATGGTTGGATATTTGGAAATCAATGTGAGGGGATTTTAAAATCCTGCCTTGTGATATCTTGCTCACGAATCTGGATATACGGTTTTTCATATGCTGGTTCTTGATATGAGAAAACGTCATAGACTGATTGCGCAAAACAATAGACACCTCGTTATCAACCATATAACATAAACATATTCATTACCGGTAACCTGTAGTTTTAGGCCTTCGCGCATACACAGTTCGTTAAGTTCGATCCAGACCGATTTATGCCAATTCACACCGCACATTGTTTAATCAGTCTACCGTGTTCATCAGTACAATAACCAGCAAATGAGGAATCAGAATTATCCCTTGCAACCCTGCGCTTTTTCATGTGAAGTTCAAATGATGAGCGTAGCGCAGTACCTGGTTTGTGGATCGTCAGAGTTCAACATCGACAACAGAAACGAATCTTTTGGCAATGTATATGGTGCTGGGAATTCATAAATCCCAAACCCCCATAACTTTCTAGGATGATCTACATCCCTGTTACTAGATTTGTTTAAACCAAACCACGACCTTATCATATCAACATATCTATTTTCCAGTGCTGTGAGCTGGGAAAACGACATAGTGACATTGCTCAGGTAAAAGTTAAGTTTAGAATTAACCATTGTATTGATGGCTTCCAGTTTGGCAACTAATGGAATAAGAAATCATTTGGGCTTTACAATCGAGATAGAGAATACCTTGGACCTTGAAATGTGAGGACATTTAAAAATGTCCTCCAATGTATAGCATTTTCTATACAGATATTATCTAATAGATCGAAAAAATTTGAGGACACTAACCTCACATTTCCAAGATTTTTGCAATGGAATTTCCATAAAAATGTCCTTTAATGGATAGGATTTTCACTACATAATACACACATACATACATACATACATACATACATACATACATACATACAGACATACATACATACATACATACATACATACATACAATACATACATACATACATACATACAATACATACATACATACATACATACATACATACAGACATACATACATACATACATACATACATACAGACATACATACATACATACATACATACATACATACAGACAATATACTTTTTTATATATAACCTCCTAGCGCTGCAGGCGCACTAGCTCCTTACAGAGGGCAGGCTTGAAGAAGGAGGGTCATTATGGGGTAAAAGTGTTAACTGTTTTGCGACGCAGGCCTGTAAAGTCGCTTAGATAACTGTTTTGCGCCGCAGGCCTATAAATGAGCTTAGATGACTGTTTTGCGCCTCAGGGCCATAAATTTTGTGATCTAATCGTTTTATTAGATAAGAGGGCCTATCAATTTTACTAATTTAAAAAATAATCGTTTTTTAGATAACTGTTTTGCGCCGCAGGCCTATAAATTTGGGTGACAGTCTGTTTTTACGGAATAAAGTGCTAAATTAAAGACAGCTCGTCGAGTGATCTACTCGCTAAAGTGACTTAGGGGGGGGCACACAAAAGCCCCACCCGCAAAGCACCTACCTCCCGCAATCATCCATTTCTATAAAGTCTTCAGAATGACATACTAAAAGTCCAGAAAAATCCAAGTGGTGGAAATATGACGAATTTGCATAAGCAAAAATTGGCCGCCATCCTAAGATTTTAACAAGGATTTTGTTATATTACTTATCTAAAACAAAATTTTGGCACTATAATGCCTAAATTGGGGTATGTTATATGTCTTCATACAGACACCATGCCATTCTTAAAGCGCAATTTAAAATAGCACATTCTTTTGAAGAGCGCCCCATTTTTTTCAAATTTTGGGGGCGCTCTTCAAAAAATGTGCTAATATTGCTTTAACAGAAGTGTACTTAATTTGCAAAAATCCAAAATGGCCGCCAATTCTAAGATTTTTTACCTGTGTTAATGCTTATCTAAAATATTATTTTGCCACCTAAAATGCCTAAATTTATTACATTTATGACTTTATTATAATGTATTTGTCTTATAGAGAAAAAGGCATTGCTTGGTTCTTAGAAGTATACTAAGTCCTAATTTACATAAATCCAAAATGGCTGCCAATTCTAAATTGGAGCAAGATGTCAAACTTTCAATCGGTTATATACAAGGGGGTGAAACGCATTCAAAACCAGTCGTCCGTGCTGGGCGCTGACATTTTGAGTATTGCACGGAATAATTATCAGTTTGGGTGCTTGTATACACACATAATGTCAATTCGTACAATACAATCCGCCAAAATATCAGTGATTGGATGTGGGGTGCTATTGGGTGGTTAAATTTTGTACTACAAATGGCACACAACGAATGAAATGACACATCAGTCGTCTTGATTTAAATAAACATCCTCAATGAACATTCTTTCACCTAAGCGCGCATTGCATTATAAGAAAAAGAGTATCTGAGCACAATGATCCAGGTACACTATTTTTACACCTGGCCACCTTAACACATACATTACATTGTATCACTACGATTAGTGTCTATGCAAAGCGGCACCACAGTATGTGGAAGCAGCGGAGGCAGCCATTGCTTTCTATTGTTGGTACTCTAGGTTTTTCTTTGTGGTCGGCAAACATCGAGACGGTGAATTTCTAAAGATTGCGTAACGTTTTTGCCTCTCTATCTATAAAACCTCTTGGGTTATTACCTCTATTAGTTGCCTACATGTAGATTTGATTTATTTTGCACTACCACTGGCTATATATGCTTAAGCCACCGTCCACCTCCATCTTACACTCCCTCACGCACACACACGTGTGGTGGTAAAATTTGTATCTGCTACTTTATCTACTTATTACCTTCATGATCACATTTTTTTAATGTTAATAAGTGACTATGTTTTCCTAGCCTGGGCATCAATACAAATAAAAGGTCTTCTCTCCATTTATCGTTACCAAGTAGCACATACATACACCTAATGTGAAAAAAAAGTTTTAGTTTGAAATAATCCAGGATTTTTCGAATCAACAAACTTGATTCTCGAACATGTTTTGCTTCTCATTGAAAACTTGGTATATCGGTTGAAAAAAAAAGGTTTTCACTTGATAAACCGTTTATTCAATTGTAAACATTGGATTTTCAATTGCTAATTCTGGATTAATCGCCGATATCCTAGTACTAGTTTCCAGTGAAAAAGATTTTTTAATTAAAAAAACGTATTCTCGCCAAGAAAAGAATCCAACTTTTTGTGTCGCCTGCCTTAAAGGGCTAAGACCATAGGGATCACTATCACTTTGGTCCCCACTGTTGTCTGTTGTTGTTGTTCATGATGATGATGAAAATGATGTCTGTTGTTGATGTGAAAAAAAAAGGGTTAACATTTGCCTGTAATATCCGCATACTTCGAATGGATTTAAACCAAACTTGAGTCAATTAGATGCAACATTGGATCCCTAATTTGTTGTTGAGGTCAAAGTCACATGCCAAGGTCAAGGTCTATGAAGTATATCATACAACCGCGTGACACATGCGGTCCGGGATCGATGTATTTCATACCCAAGCACAACCAAGTTTTTCATCGAGATCCAGGTTTTATCGACTGAGAATCCGAGTTTGTCAATGGTAAACCAGGATCTCATCGAGATTCCCTTTGTTCATGAGATTAGTTTTTCAATCGAAGAGCTGTTTTCTTTCTTTGCGATATACCAAATTACCATCAAGAATCCAGGATTTTTTCAAGTGAGAATCGGGGACTTAAACCCACATGCATCAGGGCCGTGGCTGTGTGCGGTTCTCTGAGTGCGTTGAGAATGCATCAACATCGTTGAGTATGCCAAATTGGGGTAAATCTGTGTAAATGTCAAAGGAAGCCACCCCCATCCAGCCCCTGCGAGCCTTTTGAGCAGGGGTTACACAAACTTAGTCTTGTCAGCGACTGTCTTGGTGTGTTGATGGAAAGTTAGGCTGCGGTCAATTATGACGACAAGGTTCTTTTATGTTGGATCGCGTGACAGTTTTTTCATCTAGAGTGATGTTAATTTCTATTTTAGCGCAGTGGTTTGCAAGGTGGAAACTAGAGCCGACAGTCTTGGGTTTGCTGAGTTTCAAGTGCCATCGGTGGAAGAATTGGCTCAGTGATATGGTCTTTGAGGCCTTAGAAGCACCAAGGCCTAGGAATCAGCACCTATTCCAAGTACCGTATCGTCTGCGTAGGAGTACTGCGAAGAAACTCCCTTCGGCATATCTGAGCTAGAAGAGACTGGGTGCCAGGACATAACATTGTGGGCACCATTCCGAAGTTTGGTCTTTCTATGGCATTGGCCATTTGATGTCCCCAGGACGAAAGATCCGAGATGAGCAGTATTATGAACTTGACAGTGAGCTTGACATCAGGGAAGATTTTGAGTAGCTGAAGGTAGAGACCTCCATGTCAGATTGTATCATAGGCAGCAGATAGATCTATAAAGACTGTTCCAAACTTCTGCTTCTTCTTGAAGGCTGTCTCAATATCATTGGCAAATCTTGCTATCTAATCTGTTGTTGATTTACCTCTTTGAACGCCAATTTGGGTGAGGGGTAGATTTGCCTTGACCGTGTCATTGATCCTACTGAGTACCAGTCTCCCAAGCAGCTTATACGTGTGAGATAGCAGCGAGATAGGTCTGTAACTCTTGGGCTCGCTTGCTGGTTTCTTGGGCTTCAGGATTACACTGACCTTTGAAGTCATCCATCTTGAGGGAATTGCTGATGATCCCATAGAAGTAGAGAGAAAGGATTGCGGCCATCGCACAGCTTCAGGTGCCATATGCTTCCAGAATTCTGTATGGATGCTGTCATTGCCAGGAGCTTTCCCATTCTTGAAAACTTTGATTACTTCGGTGATCTCATCATAGGTGAATGGTTAAGACATGGGACTCGACGGTGGAGAGGTTTGTAGAAGTTTTTAAATCTCTTCGTTAACAACACGAGCGTGGGCTTCTGCCCGTGGGGTGTGATCTTGTCACATTCCATTGGTGACAAGTACTGAGACGATGCAATTTGCAGAGACATGACACTGCTTAACTGGACAGCTACGACCAGTGAGCTTACTGACGGTGTTCCAGGCCTTGCAGCTTGAGTGGGTAAAGTTGCTATTGGATATCTCAACCTGGTCACATTCCTTGTCCCAACAGGGGGGTGTAGGGGTTATGCCTCTTGGAATGGAATGTTTAGCTGCTTGGTGGAGCATAGAGCAGAAGTCAGAGTATGTGTCGTTGATGTTAGAAGACTGAAGAAGCCAGGTTTGGCAGCTTGTATTGGATGATAATTCACTAATGAGTTGTTTGAACTTGGGCCACTTGGCTTTCCTGAAGTTCCATCTCTTTTTGTAAAGGCTGGAGAGTGACCGTGATGCCACTGATAACCAAGATAGGACAGTGGCCTGATCTGGTGAATCTAAGAAGATCTTTCTGGAGCAGCGGGATTGGATGTCCTCGGTGACTGTTGACAGGTCGGGAGAGGTAAACGCCCAATGAGTGCTTGAGAAGAAGGCGGGTGGACCCTTACTATCAAACAGCAATTGGCGGTGCTAGAAAAGTCATTCTTCACCAGAACAACGCTTTTTTATCAATCTTTTATGTGCTGCCTACTTTTCAGCCACCTGAGTGTATGCAAAATTAGGCACTGTCTTACACAAGTGACGCAGAGACATTCAGTAGAAAAATAGATTAATATGGAATAATAATTTAAATCCATCAAAAGTTGGGTGTCACATGTTCACAAAATTTTGTTTCACAAGGTTGATCAAATAAAGGTAAAACTGTAGAATTGGCAGCCCATTGGGTTTTAATTAAGGACTAGCTTCTCTCTATAACATGTTAAGTATAATCACTTATGAAATGTAAATTACTGTAGCTGAAAGCTCTCTGAGAGAATAGATACAGCAAAAATTAATAAAAATCTGAAATTGGCGGTCCTTTTGATTTTGCAAATAGTATAGTCTTCACCAATCAGGTACATATTTCTATAAAGCGTATGAAGGCATTATACTTATTAATGTAAACAGTTCATTTTTAAGGGCTGCAACAGTAATTTTGGACTAACTATAGCAACAAAGAATGTAAAAACATAGGAATTGTCAGCCCTTTGGATTTAAATGTAATTAGGTGTACTTTCCACCACTTGGATTTTTTGGGACTTTTAGTATGTCATTCTGGGGACCTTTATAGAAATGCATTGTGGTGAAAAAATTCTCTTGTAATTTTTTCCAAGGTCATTTCATATATTTCCCAGCCTAATACCCGCATACATGCAACCATCCCATCCACCCGCATTGCCAAAGAGTGGCCAAGGTTCAGTGGTTTTATCAAGTACATGTGCAGCATGAAGTCCTTTTTAGTCCTGATGGCTGTTAGAAAGAGACCGTTTATTGGCGAGGTGGGGAGCCTAAAGTTACCAGCTATGGTACTCTCAAGCATTTGGCAAATTATAACTACCTTTAATCACGTTAGTCGGCATATACGTGTTGGGTAGGGAACAGTGTTGGCGCAGCGATCTTCCCTCGCCTTTCACCATGAGGTCTCGGGTTCGAATCCCGCAGGGCTCGTTCTCGTGGCTTTATGTGACTTTTGTGTCTCGATCCGTGCTCGTTCCCGCAAGTTTTCTCCGGGTACTACCGGTTTCCTCCTGCTTCTAAATCTGTTCTGATGTGGTTTCTCTGATGTGCTGAGCGCCTTTCATGGCAGCCGCAGAGCGCCTTGATCACGTTTACGTGGATATGTCGCGCGTTCAAAATACAAAATTATGATATTATTACAAACCTGGCCAAAGGTAAGCAACATCAGAAAAGAAATTTATATGCACAATTGATTTTAAAATTGTATAAGGAGTTCTTGACTACACATTACGTAATTATTGTTCAACGTGGGTGTTTTCAAAACAGATGATGGTTCCAATAATCAAGTCGTGCGACCACACGTTTTTTAATTAATTGATTTTCATTATCCCCTAATATTTACTTCTCGTGTTAGATATCTATTGTTTTCAGAGTGCATTATTTTCACGACTGGCACTGGGCTCTGTCAAGCTAAGCCACGGGCTCATATAATGCCGGGTAATCGATAATGCACCGGGTCACCACAAGTCACAACTACTATTAGCTCCTAGAAATACCGTCAATCAATGTGATATCGATTACCTGTCAATCTCACAAGTAACATGCCTGCATTGTTATCTTTACCCTATACGAACTTTAGTATTAACAACCTCTATGGTGTCAGGCTTCTAACTCCTTCAATTATGGCTGTTGATGATGAAGCAAATATTGGGTTCTCGTTTTTTAAAGTCTTAGGTGAATTACCGTGCGCAGGCCCATACAAAATAATGTGATTTTTGTACTGTTTCTTTCACGAAAACGCGTATATCTTAAATTAACGGACGTTTGACATAAAATATGATCTTAATATAAAAATTCCTTATGTATAATTTGTCAATTAGAAAAGCCTTTCAGAAGTTTAGCTGTATACTGAAATTCCCTACCTCTGTGCCGTGACGTCAGCGCGAGAATGATGGGCGCACCAGTAAACCGCACGCGCTGGCTTAAAGCGGACGGCGTTTTTTACACTCGCGCACAAAGTTGGTCATACATTAACGCGTGCGTACAAGCTGCGCCTTATGACATCACTGCACGGAGTGCGGTAGGAAGAATAGCGACGATATAATGTTGCTAATAAATAGTAGGCCCATGAGAATTAAGTGTGAATTCACGGAAACCCAAAATCCAAGTCACAAATAAAATTGTTTTCAATGCAGAAACCAGTCATGTTGTAAATACCATGGATGCGTTGGTCTTTAACATCTATACAGTGGGCATTGGGAGTGGTTAGAAGAAACGAAAATCATATGATTTTATATTGCAAATCGTCACTGATGGGTTTGTTTTGAGAAAAAGTAAGGGCAGTTGCGAAAAGTCATCTTCTTTCATTTCATTGACGCGTTTCATCACTAATGGGTTTGTTTTGAAAAAATGCCAGGTGAGGTGCGAGAAAGATTAGCCACTCTAACGCGTCTTAGAGAGTCGGATTTTTTATCCGCACTTCCAGATCATTTTTCAAAACAAACTAATCAACTAATGAATGTTGCACGTCAAGGTCTGTGGCACTATTTATAGGTATAACTTTGGAATGTTGGAGTATAGAAGTGTTTTTAATTTATTTTAAAAAAACCCTAAAAACCTCAAAAGTTAGATAAATTACGTAAGATATTAAGTTAATGTATGATTGATTGCCTATTGTTTTTCTCAAAGTATATGACGGCCGGCTCTCGTACTGCCTGCACTGACCCACTACGGTCGCGTGGCGATTATTCAGTCGAATGCACTCGGCTAGGTCCTTATCCTATTATCATAGACGGGTTAAAGAGAAGCTGGCTAATATAAACTTGCCGATTGTACTCAGACGTATACAGGCAGAGGGACGTCAACCATGGCTGCCAAATAGGTCGCCTAAGATGAACTTACGAGTTTGTCGGGTCTACTCCAAATGTTTAGGGCGGAAAATGTGTGGTTGTATGGACGGAAATGAAAATAAGGTCAATAAAAGATTGGAGCACGTTCACCAACGTGGGACTCGGGAACTTAATGGCCAGAAAGGGGTCACGTGATAACCTGAAAACAACTTTGAAATGGCACCCGTTGACATTGGCCTTTTCTGTAATGTTGAACGCGTAATTTAAACACATGAAAATTTACGTTACTGTCATCACGTGAGTTTTCATTAGAATTGCATTTCAGGTGTCTCCGATTTCTCGAATATTTCGAAGACCACGTCTTCCATTGACTTTCTCTCGGTTCCGGTCCACACAACCACCATGATGTTCTTCTCCCATACAAATGTTAAGTAACCTAATGAACCCGTACAATCCATTATGGCGTTTTGAAGCAGATCTTTTGTGTCTGTGTCTGTATGCCTTCTGGAGTGCAATCACAAGGTACGTTTACTGTCCTTGTATCCGCCATATTTAATGGGAATTAACCATCAAAAATCAACGTTTTTTCAACTCTCTTGGATTTTTGGGATAACAATCTGTATGAAAAGCAAAACTTTGGAATTTTCATACGCATTGAGTGTCAAAAAATCCGTGGTATCAATGAAAGAAAACATCCATTGGTGATTATGAATTTCTGTTCTTGAATGTTGCAAAATAAACTTTCCGCCAGTGTGGTAGTTTTAAAGCAAAACGGCCTGTAATTTAGTAACTAACTACAGAACGAATCGCCCTCCCCTATTTTGTAAACTGGAAACAATGTTGGACGCTTCTAACCACTTGGGAGCCGGGAGCCGGCCCGAATAAGTGACAAGATTAAAGTCTTGACTCATAGATTTCCCGAGTATGGCGCCCCTCAATTTTCAAACCAAATTGTTTTTTTGAACTTACATATGCTTGGCTATATACTAAACACTGTTAAATTGCTCATCTCAAATCGAAGTCCCTTCATAAAAAAATCACAAATTTGTTTAATGTCCGAATCCGGCATTTAGTTATACACAAGTTATCTTATAGCACGGATACCACACATAAATGTTTACACTGCATTGACACGAAAAATCCGAACTCTCAAAACGTTGGAATTGGGACATTTTAGGTGACTCCTAGCTTTATTCTTTAATTTCAAAAATCTCTAAGTCAGCCTTAAACAATTATAAGTAGATTTCAAAAATAAGTGAAACCTCTCATTTAACAAATTTAGGCCTGTCCATTCATCATGAGAGGTAAGAGTAATATTTTAAAATGGTCCACAGGTAAAAAGGTTTTATGTAATTCATACAATGTAGAAGTATGTAGCTAGTTTTATATGTTGACGCTAAAAACACATTATTTCCAATCTAGTTAGTGCTTGGATGTTTAATTGAACTATCATGAGAAAACATCCAGTAAATTTTTCACTTACGTACGCATTTCTTTTTTCCAGGTAAGAGGTACCCTAAAAATCTAAAATAATGTGGCTGTTTGCCCCGTCACAGTGGGCCAGAATGGTAAAAGTGTGCCAAAACCTCATAACTCTCTTGCAAAGCCTTTACATTCCATCATATGAGCATTTTAGGGGTTTGAAGGCCTGCTAATTAAACCTAGTATGAACGTCATCACAATCCCTGTTTTCTGATTGGGCGAAATATTTTTCAAGATTAACCAACCAATAAATAATACAATGGTTAAATTGCATGGATATAAGGTTTGGTGACCAAGGAATCGATTGGAAGTATTTGTGAGTTCCTATGACGTCCCATCAAATGCTGTTTTCTGATTGGTCTAATATTTCATTTTACTCTGAGTGGGACTCATAAAATGATTCTAGTTTTTCAGATTGCAAACGATTTCAAGTAGATTTTTTGTCATTATAAAGGATCATCTTTTCTTATGATATCTGTATAAATTTAAAGCCGAAGATCGACGAATATCCTAACTTACATAGGTACTGCATGGCAAGCGTAGTTGTTACATGTAGGTCAACGCGTATCATGGTCTGTGCTACGTACGCCACCACGTGGCATTTTTGTTCTATTTTTGGTCGTACCGGGCGACATAAAACAATCCCTAGCGTTGAACACTGCAAGAGACTGCAAGTAATTTGGTATCATTATAAAAAAATCTTTCTAAAGACGTCTGTATCAATTTAGAGGCGGAAATCGACGGAAATCTTAACTTCCGGTTTATATTTCAAAAATGATGATTTTCAATAGATTTTTCAACGTTTAGGATTTAAATTTTGACGGGAAAATTGTGTTCACCTACTAATATTTTATTCTGCAAGAAATACTTTACAATATGTAAGCAAAGATAAATTAGATTACCCGTGTTAAAGAGATCCAGAGGTTTGATGGCATATTGTATGTGTTTAAGCTTGGAAATAATTTTCGACCAAATTTGGAACTTTACTGAAAAAATAATAACTTAAAGATATACCAGAGTTGAAACCTTTGAAATAGTCTTGATCGCACCTTTTCCAATAGCAATAAACGAAAAAATAAATAGGGGTCCCCAAATTAGGGTTTTGGCACACTTTGACCTCTGCCTGGCCCACTAATGCGATGGTATAAATCATCTAGGATGTAAAGCTTTTCTCTGATCAGGTCGCTCCTGTTTCTGCTATAGTAGATTTTCAAATTAATTCGAGACTCCAGCATATTCGATAGGGGGATAGTGATATGGGGGTTCAATCCCAGGCCAAGCGGAGACTAGGCCTTTGTTTGCCATTGAATTTCAAGTTATTGATATAGGTCGCTGGCCCAATCAATACATATCATACAAAAAAGCAGAGAGGTAATCCAGTAATTAATAACCTTACCGAGGTGGCTGAACAATTATCAATATTCATTTCTGATTTTAAGAGCTAATAGATAATTTACCAACACGTTTGTTGGCATTACAAACATATTGTGTCCATGGTACAGAGCTACTCTACAGAATCGATGATTGGAAACTGATGCCTTTAGTTCTCCATGGTCTGTTAATGATAAAACTT